>VXAX01001105.1:1283328-1322707 GCA_013399835.1 Leptocoma aspasia | reverse complement strand
AAAAAAAAAAAAGCTAAGTAGAAGCAATAGCCTTATTAAGAAGCAATGGAAGATTTAGAGATTAAAAAAAATGTGGAAGTGCTTGAGATTTAGATTATTCTTCCCAGGAGGTTTAGTTACATTTACTAATAGGATTATATTTTTGCATGGCAGACACATATCAGCTTGGCTTCAGCTTTCCACCCTAGAGCCATTGGCTTTTCCCATACTCAAATGGTTATGGAAGAGAGGAACAGAGAAAGAAAAGATAGCATTTATCTCTTCAATCTCTCCATTTGAGTTGATTAGTTTTGACACTCTATTTTTTATTGGTCATTTGTATTCCTAAAAGCATCACAAGAGCCAGTATAAATCCAATTTGCCCTCCAAATATATATATATGTATATGTGTATATATATGTGTGTGTGTGCATATACACGCACGCATATTTAAATACATATGAATGATGAACAGACAGGGTAATGGGGCCTAAGACTTGCCAATATCATTTGGATCCAGAAGTGCCCTAAGCTATGTCTAAGCACTACAGATGCCCCTGACTGGCAGCACTGGGGCCCTTGTTTGCTGTGCAAAAGCAAATGCTGAAGCAGTGGCTCACAGCAGCAGGAAGATCTCGGTAGAAGTAGGTGCTCCCTGAAAGCAGCTTTGAGCTGGCTAATGCCAAGAGAAATAAATTTTACTAGTGGAAACAGGAGAGGACAGCAAATATTTTGATTTTATATTGCACCTCTCTTACTGAGATTACTCTTCAGCAAGAAGCATAAATGATGTCAAAAGCAAACCTTGAAGCTGATGTGCACTTAACAACAATACAGGATGGAGTACTTAGGAAAGGGAATGATGGCCAGGGTTGAAGGTCATCTCCCACTGCTTGGGGAAAAAAGGGCAAAAAATAATACATGCTTTTAGACACCAGAGCAGAGCAGGTTTCCTCTTCCACTGCATAGCTGCAGAGAGAGACAGCCTGTCCCCAGAGCAAGGAAACCCCACAGACTGCCTGACAAAATCCACAGACCATACAAGGCTCAGCTCCAGGGCCTGATTTTGCCGATTGTGTCACCAAGGAGAGTGGTACCAAATAGATGACACTGTCATTTGTCAGCATCTCTAGCAACACCCATACTGAGACAGCCATATGGTGTAGAAAGCTATGAAGAAATAGCATCACATCTTTAGAAACAGAAAATGTGTCCCATGAAAAGAACACTGAGAAAACATCCTTTTCCTCACCAATGAGGCTTAAATGGTGCTCCCCCAAGACTTTAAGGTATCTTTTGCAAAAGTAACCAAAGTTCTTCAGTTATTGGTTACTACCCATCGTAATCAAGGCAGTCAATTCTGAAATGTCAGAGGCTGTAATTACAAATTCCTATTTTCAGAACTAGGTTTTAGAGATGAAATTTTATTGATATTTATCAAGATTCTTTCACATAGGAGAGCAAAATGCATAATGTCCAAATCTCTGAAAGGCCTTTTGTTTTGCTGGACTTTGTAAATGCCTCTGTGGCTTTCAGTGACTAGCAAAGGAGGAGAAGAGAGGGAATGAAACACTTTACTGCTCTAAATAGATGAATGAGCAAGAAGCTGTATTTCCAAAATGGGTATTGATCGTCTCTATGTACTGAAATCAGTACAATTCAAATGTTCATTTGATTAAACAAGGGTATGAATACCCTCATTTCTCTGTAGAAGTCAAGCCTCCCCCAGCCAGGCAGGGTCTGTTCCATAGCCCAGGGCCCACAGCTCCGTTCATAGCACAGTGTACGTCAAGGAACAGAGAAAATTCAGCTATTTTCTTATCAGTTAAACTTCACAGCAGGAATAGCTGGAGATGATCTAGCACCAAATATTTCACACTCTGTTCAAAAGGAGTTTTTTGGAGAACAACTCGATGAATGAGGCCGACATTCCACCTTGCTGCCTAGACTTTAACACCAGCCTGGGAGGAATTTTTCAGAGAGGTTTGTACTTGTCAACTTTTTACATAGTACTTGGTGTGTCAGTGAAGGAAGTATTGTTTCATAAAGCCAGTTAATCACCTCAGGCCTTGAACTAAAAGCTATTGCCTAATTTTAACGTGTGGGTAAAAATGTAGATCAAGCATGTTTCTGTCTAGATTTTTTTAAAGTCTGACCACCTCATTCTGCTCACTGGTTTTGGTCTGTCAGGGTCATCTGCTACATGATGCTGACTTCCACACACCAATGATAAATTAATTGGAGAAGTGTTTCTGTTTGTGAATTTTGAATTTGTTTGCTTGCAGCTTTATAAGGTTGTACTTTAGTTTACTTTTAGCAGCATGAAGGAACATCCAATTCAGTCTCATGTGAAATTCTATATACTATTATTTTTCCCCACTTTTCCTCCTTTCAGGGTTGAGCAGCAGAGAAATATAATTATCTGTGGGCCTAATGAATCCCCAAGGCCATAAAAACCCCTTAAAAAATGAGGATGTAAGCTCAGCACTGGCAGTGGCTAAGCTGGCCCACATGCCATGGCAGTACACTGTGTTTCCTTTTGTGTTTTGCCAGCCAAGTCTTAGCTCCTGTAGATGATGTAGAAGACATCTGTATTGCAGGCCTAAGGAAACACTCCTTGCCAGAGGGCAGAGAAACCTGCCAGGTTTTCAGCAGGCTATAAAAGAAGGAAGAGGCTCTCTTTAAAGTTTGGAGGATCTTCAGCCAGTACAGTACACGAAGAGCAACATATATATTAACTGTAATTAAATAAATGAGACAGTGGCAGGCTTACTAGATTTTAAAACATGAAATAACTTGTCCCTTGTGGTCCTTTCACATATGTTAGGTCACAGAGTCCATTTCTCCACTTTCTTTGGATTCCAAATGGGACATGAAAAACTGCACCACCTTCTCTGGACCTGCAGCACCTTGCACTTAGCCTTGCTAAACCTCATGAGGAGATTCCCATGAGCCCACTTCTCTGGCCTGCTGAGTCCCTCTGGACGGCATGCAAAGCACTGCTTCTCTCTGAACATGAGACCACAAGAAGAGAACTTGCTCCTCCTTCCACCAACTTCTAACTTTCAGCAAAGAATGACCTTTCTGCTGCACTGGAGGGGAGAGAAAGGAGCAACACAGGAAGCAGAGACAGCAGCTCTGGTTAGACCCCAGCAGCTCTCATGCTGTCCCTGAGGCATGGAGAGCCACCTCCCTCCCTCCATTTCCCAGAAACCAGGAAACCTGAACCACCAGTAGTTGTTAAACCAATATCCAACACAAAACTTCAATGATATGAGTCACACACTTTAGTGTAGGGCACATTTTGAGAAATCAGATGGTTAACTGGTATGTCTTTGTTTGTGACAGGTGTCTAGACTTCCATTACAGTACAGACAGACTAGCTGACACATATCTCCATGAAACCTGAACTTAGGTATCTCAGGTTGCACATGAACCTCATCTCATATGTTTGGTGTATTTAATATGGTATGATAGGCAGCTAGTCACTATCTCTGACCTCAGAGCCAGGAGCCTCTTCTTAGGGATTCCTTGGGTGTCTCTGCCCTTCTGGGAAGTGCATCCCATGCACTACACTTAGAGGCAGCACAACAGACTGAGCTGCTGCTTGACAAAGGGAGGGAGGGTCACAGCTTACTTACCTTACTCCAGGGGATGGGGGCCTGATGGGAACCCAGAAACAGATCATGGACCAGAGCACATGGGATGTTTTCAGGGAAAGCAAAACCTTATCCCCTTAAAAACATTCTCTGATTCCCTCCAGGGGACTAAATTCCTCTACTCCATTATGCTGCAAGTAGCTGTGTTGTGTAATTGAGATCTTTACCCTTTTACAGTGAGCTACAAGATAAGCACAGTATCACAGGTCTTGCTTCCACAGACCAGGGTCTTTCCCTGCGTTTACCAGCCAGGAAGCAGTTTACTTGTGGCATGCAGCAATAAATGCATCTGGTCATTTCCAGCATCCTTTAGTGTGCTTGTCACAGCCACAATGGTATGAATTAAAATGCCCGTTCCTTCTTTTATTGCCCTTGAGGGGAGGAAAATATTCCTGAAGGCTCTGATTTCACAATGGATTGCCTTTTCTTCCTCTCAGAGGGGCAGGAGGAGAGGTTGAGTGCAGCCTTCTCATGTGGAACACCTACTTTTTTCTCCCCGTTGCCATGGCGACTGAGCCACTGGCTGGTCTGGCACCAAGAGGTGCTCAATGACACCCAGTACCAGGGCAGAAAGAGAGAGGATAGGGAAGAGAGAGGGGAAGCATCCTTATTTTAATGTTTAATGGCTAGTGTTTTCTGCTGGTGAATTTTCAAAAAATAAGCCATAAAGCAACAACATCTGCACCTGTCAGACTTAACCGCTGTTCTCCAATAACTCAATTTTGACGACTGCAAATATTGCAGTACAGGTTGCCAACTATGTATTCAGAAACTGTAATAGGTACGCACAGAATAGTCATTAATATTAAGTGGTTTGCTCTATCTCAAACTTGTTCTTTTTGTAATACGAGTCCTATGCAGTAATAAACAACATGAATTTCATCACCTCCAGGTCTTTAATCCTATTTCTGTCATGGTCTCAAAATCATGCTGCACTGGCATGAACCAGAAAAAAAATTGCTTACAGCTGCAAGAACTTACAGGGAAATGAGCTCTTTCAAATAATGAGCTATTAACCCATGGCACTGCTGCAGAGGCATTGCAGTGGTGTCAGCCACTGGTGTGTCAATAAACAACAAGCCAAATTAGAAGCGCATGTGAATTTGTTTCTGTAGATAATTCTTCTTTGATATAAACTGGAACAAGTCTGAGTAGCTGGATGAAAACACAGTTGTGCTGAATTTGGCTCGAAAGAAAGAAAAGCAGAGGCCCTTAATTTAGGTTATCTCCCTAGTTAGCACTATTCACATGCTCATTATTTGGGACAGAATTGAGCCTGTTCAATTGATTTCAAGAGATATTTCCGGAGGAAGTGAAATCCTTTCAGCAGCTGGGAGAGGAGGGAAGAAAGGGAGACTCACGGATCGAAGGCCGCTAGCAGGAAGTTGAGCAGCAAGCTGATGGACTGCTCCACGTTGATCTGATGGGTGGTTGGCATCCGTTTGTTGAGCTGGTAGAAGATGGTTGAAATCACAGCTTCCAGGCGAGCCACGTTCAGCTCGATGCTGGGGTCCAGGTTGTTCAGGGCGTTCTCCCGCAAGGCTTCTATCACATTCCAGATGTCCACCAGGTGCACTAGGGGACAGGACAGAAAGACTCAGCTGGGAAAACATGCTCCTGAAAGCAACTGAGGGAAAGAGTCACCTCCTTGAAATACTTCCCGTGGGGAATGACACAATCATGTGCAACATGTTTCATGAATAATTAAACGAATTAATGCATTTTCCACCACCGCATATTGAATCTGGTGGAGGAATGAGCAAATAAAATTCAAACCTGTTAATAAGCAAACAATATATGGATATTACTAGTTGTAATGAGTACAACCTCAGCTTGGGAAATCATTCCTCATTGTATAAAGTATTCAAATAAAAGTCTGTATTTTACAGAAATCAATGAAAGGTAAACATATGCTAATTGTTTTCCTGAACCATGCCTTTATGAATCCCCATTCAGAAATTACTCTTAGATATTAATTTGCATAGCAGATGGGCTTTTCAGAAGATCCTACAAATACTAAGTGCTTATCACATACTGATATTTTGAAAATTCTTTTCAGCAGTTTGTATGGAAAGCAAAATATTTTACTGAAACAGAATTGTAATTGAGTCAGGGTACATTTAAACAAATAACACATAATGAATCCAAAAGTCATCTTTTATGACTTTGAAATATGTTTGCCAAATGATTTGTTAAATCTCCCTCTTTGATGAAGTCCTGGTCTAAGCTGAATTTGATGGGGCCTGTTTTTACCTACAAGGACAGCTTAAAGGACAATCTCTGCTCACCACTCATATCGTACCCAAACAGAAATCTTGTTTGCAGAGCACTGTTATTGTGGCAGTATGATTGGCTTGCTGTGGATTGATTGCCATTTCCTGAAGAGGTGCACTGTACCAAAAATAAAGAAACCCCTACAGTAATTTAAAAACTGGATTTAGTTCAAAACTGAACTCAAAGGTTTGTCCCTTTATCTTAAGTATTACCTACTGTCCTACTGAAGTGTCAATAAAAAACAAATCAGGAGGCTCAGGGTACAAATTCTCTTTTTTTCACCAGAGAAACTACTGCAGAGTTCTCATTACACAGCACGGTGATACATCTCATGATGTATTAAAAGCCTCCTGTATGTGGAAGGAGATCCTTGTTTTTATAGATAGAGAAACTTAATTATAATCCTCCTCATTATATTTTTACTTGATTGGTTTGCAGGTGTTGTCTCAGACTGCAATGTGACATGATGGTCTGATGGCAGGGAAATGTAAGCTGATAGGAGATGGATGATGAAACGAGATAGTCATTTTACTTAGTCTAGAATATTGCCCTATGATTTGGTTTCCCTTCTTTTGCCTCAGGAATAAATAGCCTCCAACACCCTGCTAGCACATGTGTAAGCACAAAGAGGAAGATACACCATACAGATGAGTGGTAACAGTAGCAGCAACTACTTTAGGGACTAGACAGGGTACTTCTCCACTTCTTCTTTCTATTCCCCAACAAATAACTGTGAAAACCTACAAGATACAGTTCCATTGTGACTCTGAAGTATTTATTTTATCTTTGTATTAAAAGGAAACTTCTATAGGTAAACTTGTATGCTAGCAGGTTGTCTTCAAAATGCTACCCTGAATTAAGCTGATGTTTGCATTGGCAGGTTTTAGTAGCGGGGGGCTACAGGGGTGGCTTCTGTGAGAAGCTGCCAGAAGTCTTCCCATGTTTGGCAGAGCCAGTGTCAGCCAGTGCCAGCTCCAGGATGGACCCACTGCTGGCCAAGTCTGCACCATCCAGAAATGGTGGCAATGCCTCTGGGACCCCATATTTAGGAAGAATTTAAAAAAGGCTTTTGCACAGTTGTAATTAATGCCAAGGAATAGCAGGGTGAGAACATGTGAGAGGAACAGCCCTGTACACATCAAGGCCAGTGGAGAAGAAGAGGGAGGAGGTGCTCCAGGCACCAGAGCTGAGATTCCTGTGCAGCCCATGGTGCAGACCATGGTGAGGCAGCTGTGCCCCTGCAGCCCATGGATGTCCAGGGGGATGCAGAGATCCACCTGTAAGCCCCCACACCAGAGCAGGTGGGTGCCTGAGAGGAAGCTGTGAATCTGTGTGAGTCCCATGCTGGAGAAGGGTCCTCAGAGAACTTGTGACTCAAAGGTCCTCCTCCTCTGTGGAGGACCCATGCTGGAGCAGCCTGTCCTTGAAGGACTGCATCCCGTGAAAGAGTGACCCATGCTGCAGCAGTTTGTGGAGAAATGTCCACAGATTGGAGAAGTTAATGGAGAACTGTGTCCTGTGGGAGGAACCCCAGGCTGGAGCAGGGGAAGGACTCCTCTCCCTCAGCAGCAGCAGAAACAGCCCCTAATGAACTGGCCATAAACGCCCTTCTCTGTCTCCCTGTGCCACTGATGTGGAAGAGGTAGAGCTTGTGAAGGAGAGAGGGTGGGGGAAAGGTGTTTTTAAGGTCTTATTTTAATTCTCATTATCCTGCTCTGATTTTGTTAGTAATAAATTCAATTCATATCTCTAATTAGAATCTGTTTTGCCTGTGACGTTATTTGGTGGATGATCTCTCTCTGTCCTTATCTCAAACCCTTTGTTATGTTTTCTCCTCCTTGCCCAGCTGCGGAGGGGAGAGATGTAGACGCTTTTGTGGGTGTCTGGCATCCAACGAGAGTCAACCCACTACAGCTGGGTGGGTGGAGTACACAACCTCTGAACTCTTTTGTTTGTTTTCTGGCTGGTGGAAGAGCAACTTCCCCATAAAAAATCTGGCATAGGTCTCAGATCCTTTTAATGCAGTCATTCCCATTCCCATTCAATCAGTTTTCACTGAGGTAATCTGGATAAATGGAAGATGAACGGTCTCCAGGAAGACAGCTGGCATGTAATAACTGATCCTTTCTGGGCAGCTTTTCCACATGGCTCAAAGGCCAGAGAATGGAGGAAGTGACCAGAAAGCAGGCCATTGTCTGGTGTAGAAGAGGAGGGTTAATGAGCATTCCACCACATAAGGCAGCCAAGGAAAGTACCAGAAATACAGAGCAATATCCCAGAAGATGCAGGAACAGGCTGGACCATGTGCATGTATTTTGTGGGGGTATTTAGAGGGAAGGACAGGCAAAAAGCAAAAGGTGAAGCAGGACGTTTCCCTCAAGGTCTATAGCCATGCAGGCTGTCACTGGCCATGGGGGCTGTCTCTGGTCATTCAGAGAAAGCAGATGAAGAAGGTGCTTCCACCAGAAGTTTCACCAAGTTGGCTTCTGGTTATGTGTGCAAATCCTCAAACATGAACTAAAGAAAGGTAACAAGGTGAGAAATTACTAGGCATAACAAATTGCAAAAGAAAGAGTAATGCCATAGGCAGATGCTTACCTTGACTTGAGGCTACACTAACAAGAGAGCAATCCAAGAAACAGGACAAACAGGAGTACCAGCACTACAGACCAAGACAGAAATTACTAGGACAACCTTATTATAAATACTGAATAAGGATGTAAAATCAGCAGCATTACAGCTGGTGGGAAAAGAATAAACAGGGACAGGCTGTTTATCTGGGAATGCATGAGTGTGGTAGTAGAAAAAAGCATGAAAAAGTGCAATTTGAAGGGTAACAAATCATGTCATCAGAACTGCTGGGGTACCTTTCAAGCAGCCTGTGCAGGAATTGTTTTGACCACACATGTACACTTCTGCAGTCATTGGAAACTGTGATGGGTTCCCTAACCTCAATAAAAGGTTACCTAGGGAGAAAGAACCAGATAGCCAGACTCCTTAATACTGAGAATTTCATACTGTAATTAAACTTCAATTGCTGTAGCCTAGTAGTGGAAAATTCTTGAATATGGAGGAAAAGAGCTGGCACTATGGATAAGGCTGAAACGGGGGTTGGTGTCTTTATTCTTCATATAATCTAGTGATTAGTGATATTGTGTGGCTGTCAGATTTTCATGTGGGGTTTTTTGTTGTTTTGTTTTCCTACTGATATTGTATTTCTCATAACATAGTCATATCCAGAGTTAGTTTTGATTATGGTCTTGGGAAAGAAAATGCCTAGAGGCTAGCAGACGTGGGACTAATAACAGCAGTACACTAAACATATCTGAGAGAAAATTACTCGTTTTATTGTTAACCCTAACCTGAAAGCCTCATAAACTCTCCTGATGTTCATTGATATGCCAGAAACGTAGGGCACAAGACTAAGAGAATGACTTATTGGAAATTACACAGCTGTAAGTGTTCCCTACCCACTATGAAATATTAGTCTCAAGGAACTGCTGTGTATTTGTGCTATAAATAATATAACTTGGGCCTTTTTTTTTTCCTCCAGAAACATTTTGGTTCCACTTGAAGCTGAATAAATAAAAATCCTACTGCACTATTTTATTTTGCATTTTATTCATTAATTTTACATATATCTAAGAGGCTGGAAAGTAATATTTCCTGGAGGAGGAGATCGAAGATGGACATGAGCCACACATTTAACAAGAACTACTGATTTTGAAAATACCTGCTCAAATATCTAGCTCAAAATCACAAGGACATTTTGTTAGGCTGCTGTACAGATGACTGAAGTCTCTGACCTTTACTCAAGTCAGTTGTTATGGACAACAATCATGCAGCTAAATTAAATGTAAAAAACTGTCTACTGTTGACTGGTGACCAGGGCTCCCTCTCAGGTCAGTGACAGAAAAAAGCACCTTAAAGCATCTGTTGGGAGACAGGTGGGATGAGCAGTGCTTTCAATCTGCCCATATTTCTTCACTGACTACAGAAAAAGCCTAAAGCAATATGTTTACATGAGACATGTAACCTCAGAGCTGGTAAAGTTAAATGAGTTGAATCCCACACCTTCCTCCTTAAACATTAAGAAAATATGTCTTTTCTAGTCTGACTACTACATGACCTAGAATAATTCAGGTTTTATATAAAATATGAATAATAAATACTTCAATCTATATGAACAGCTATCAGATCTTGTCATAGTCACTACCTTTCACATTGCATCGCTTGACCTCGTGCAGATTACATTCGGGTCTAGTGCCCTACTGATCACCTCGAATTCCACTATTTTTTAAGGTTGCTCATACAGTAAGCAAACTTTTACGTATTATATCATGCTGCCAAGTCAAACTGTCAGTATTAGCAAAAGGGAAGTAAAACACAGGACTCTGCAAACTCCACTCATTTGTACTAACAGAAATTGATGCCTATAGCTAACACGGTACCTGTATTCTGTTCAATGTAATAACAGAATGTCAACCTTGCAAACTTTGCATAAGCTTACATTCCTCATCTTCTCTTCGACTTATTTTCCATAACACCTGTTATGCTCATTTATTTATTTATCCATCCCTGAGCCTGTTTTAATCCCACTGAAAAAGGCATACTTCCTTACCTTGTTTGCACAACAGGTAGTGCAATAAGCCCCAAATACTGATCTCTACATGCTACATGATGCTAACAAGAAGAGTCTGCAGAGTAACAAAGCAGCATATAAATGCAGGAGACCCTTCTCTCTCCTAAAATCTGCCTTGAATTCCCCCAAGAGACTAAAACTCCAAAGGTTTGTTCTTTTAATTGCTGCTGTTGCTTTTGTTGCCTTGCCCACGTTTCCCACTGAAAAGCGAACTATGCTTCAGCACGTGAAAGATGCCCCTCTGCAAACAGATTTGGAAAACTAAAGAAATCTGTCATTTGTTCCTTCAGTGCCAGCAGATGATCACTATGCAGTAGGAGTAAAAGCTGCTTGTATCTAGTGCCTGTGTGGTATAAGGCTATCAAAAATCATGAAGCCCAGCCAACATTCATGGACCCTTCAGAAAGGCCTCAAACTCTGTAAACAACACAGCTACCCAGGTGTAGATCTCACTGATTTGCCTGATGTCTGAAAAAAATGTAGACCATCTTCACAAGCAATTGCTAAACTATGTTTCCCTTTAGATTTTCTGTTAAGTGATCTCTGAAGTCACAGCTAAGCTAAAGCTCTGCGTTATTACATCCTCTATTGATGCCTCAGGTTTTAGCTTTTATATTTTTCAGATTCTGTACGGCTTTAGTGTGTAGTTCTGAGATTCATATTAAGGGACGGTAAGCTCTATGCACAGAGTAGCTAGACAAAACAATTCCTTCTCTAGCTGGAGACCAAGGACAACTGATCCAAACCTCAGGCCCAAGAGCATAAACAATGGTGGACTGAAGGGTGGAAAACAAGGAGGATGGGACTTCATGGGCTAAAGCTATAATTGAACAACTAACTCCAATGTGCTAACGGACCAGAACTTATAAAAGTGTGAGACCCCATGACCGGTTGTCCATTCTGTGACCATTTTGGGTTCATCTTGGGTGTAGCCCTGGCTGGGCTCTTGTGCTGCCCAAGGTGGATCTATTGAGGCCTCCTAATAAATACCTACTTTATTCTTTAACTCCATCTAGTCTCTGTTCTAGGTCAGCCTTCACAAGGCATCACTATGGTGAACACTGTCTGCTAATTTAACTTCCAAGACATTATGTAATATTTAAACAGCATCATAGAAGGTTTCATATTTGAGCATGCTCACTAACAGACAGTGATTAGTGAATGTAAACAAAGTTCAGTGTCTGGACAGAAGTGGGACAACGCAGATGAGGAGCATTACATTCATGGCTGCCATTCACTCCACAGCAATCACTACCAAAAAATGTACTCTTTGAGGAGACCTGGACTGAACTGCAGAGAATTAAGATTAATGCATGAAAATACACCCCAAATAGCAAATGTTATTTCCTTCAGTGGACTTCTGCTGTTAAAGCAACATTTGGAGAGTGCCTGTTGCCAGTGCACTGAGACAGAACTGATCAGTCTCTCCCTGCAGGATGCAAGGGGGATGAAGATGGCTGGCTCAGTTTGAAAGGAGTTTTGTGTTTTCCTCAAACTAAAAAGTTTTCAGATACCTTCATGTTTTACATTCTGCTCTTCTGCCTTAACCTATGTTCAGAATAACTTTTCCTTTTATGTTTTACTACTTTTATAATGAAAGTGTGTAATTAGTAGTTACAGTGCAGAATTCCATCACCTACAACTCTGTCAACAGGTCAATTTGTGGAAGAGATGTACCCTGGATACATTTAGAGAAAACACAACTTAGCAATCTTACGTTGCTTATTATACACACATATGTCAGTTTTTCGGATTTTGAGCCTCCCTCTTTCCTTCAGGCATTTTCTAGGCTCTTCATTCTTCATTCAGAAAACCAAGGTACTTTTAATTTATTGTAACTAGTAACTTGAATTTTTTGCAATAAGTAATTTTCTGTTTGGTAGATATAGTATCTTAATAGGCAAAATGAGAGAGAAGAGATGGACTACATTCCTTTTTTTCAACTCAAAGCAAAGAAATTAATATTTACTTATGCAGTGAAAAATGAATTTTTCTCTCCATCATGCAATTTATAATTATGGAAAGTCTCTGAGATATAGATAATCTTGGATATATCACTAATCTCAAAGGAGGCAGATTACTTCAAACATCAGCAGTCAAGAAATGATGTTGCCCTAAGCAAATATAAAAAAGAAAAAACTGTAGCAAAGTTTATCTTCTAAGTAGTAAAAAAAAATTTAAAAATTTAATAACAGTGTGCGTGCTTAAGCTTTGTGCTTAAGCTTTCCTACCATTAAATGGATCTACTTATACAAAACCCCTCATCTGCCCTATTTCATTTTTTTTGTATTACACCCTAACCATGAACTTTACAAAGTTATCTCTCCATTTCTTACTAAATGAACATGGAAGAAGAGATTACATTTAATCAAATACAGGAAGTGACTAAGTCAGGGTTTTAACAATCAATTCAAATTTATTTAACATATAGTAGGTCTAAGTAAATATAAGTTAAACATGTCCAAGTGATAGTTAGGACCAAAATTCTCCTTGATATATTTTCCTTTGTTGGTGAATACAAGAAGAAACTTTTAAAAAAATATTAGTTTAAATTATTTTGAAAATTTTACCATGCATTTCATGAAGATTTTAGTCCAGCAAGGCTTTTACACACATCCTTGAGTTTAAGCATACTTGTACTGTCATTTGAAATCAATGGCACTTGACTGTATGTCAGGTATTTCAGGTGGATTTCATTAAAAGGGAAAGATTTATGCTTCTCTGTCTAACAGTCCTAAAAATATTATAAAATATGTTAGATGATTCTTCTTTTTTTCATTACAATCTATGAACCCATCACGAATTAGGGTATTGGAGCCATTTGTCATTGTCATTGCTAAGAAGCCCTGGGAAGTTATTCACATTTTCTGTTTGGATCCCTCTCTCCTGCTTCCAAGCAGGTAACAGAGGACTGACTGAGGCATATTTTTCCTCTAAACTACACCTGTTGGTGGCCAAGCTGCCCCTCACATCAGTCAGCTGTAGCGTGATCACTGAAAGCTTTACCTGCACATCCCATCACTATGCAGATCAAAGTGCCAGCGATGAAGGCTTGCAGTTTTTTACACTCTCTGGATACCAAATTACGTGAAAAAGAAAATGTATCAGGGTGTTGCTTTGCTCAGGGCTAAAATGAGGTACTCTTTGGCAGGATACATCTGGTGACAGCTGTCACTCTACACAGTCTGGCACACCCAGACTGCTCATGGCCCACACATCTGATATTAAGAAGAAACTCCTCACTGTGAGGATGGTGAAGCACTGGAACAGGTTGCCCAGACCTGCTGGATGACCCATTCCCTGGAAGTGTTCAAGGATGAAGGAAGCTGGAAGCTGTGGATGACCCATTCCCTGGAAGTGCTCAAGGCCAGGATTGGCATGGGTCATCTCCATGGATGGGGATTTGAGCAACCTGGTCTAAAGGAAGGCAGCTCTGCCCATGGAAGGAGGTTAGAGCTAGATGATCTTTAAAGTCCCTTTGAACCCAAGACATTTTATGATTCTATGATCCAGTCCAAGGGAGTAGAGAACATGAAGCCACACTCTTCTCAGGGATAGGACAGTGAAAGGACTGAAGGAAACAGGCACAAATTAAAATACAGGAAAGCATTTAAACATAAAAAAAAGATTTTCCCTGTGAGGATTTTCAAACAGTGTGATATTGCCCACAAAGGTGTGGAGTCTCCATCCTTGAAAATAATCAAACCTTGTTGGGGGCTTTTTCGGCTGTTGTTTCCCCCCACAACCTGCTGGGAACCTACCTCCAGGGNGCTCCCTGATACAAGCAGGGAAATATTCCCTGTGCCCTGGATTCCAACAAAACCTGAACAGGACAAAACCCTGAACAATCTGCTGTAGCTGACCCTGTTCTCTCCAGAAGTCTCTGCCAACTTCATTGATTCTGTGATGTCCCTGTTTGATCATGAACCTATACTGCAAAACCACCATAACTTACTGGAAAGGAGTCAGTGCTGCCTCACTGACTTTCCTCTAAAATCATTACTCAAGTAAGCTGTGCTCCAAGGCCCTTCTCTAACTCATGTAAATAAATAAATTAAATAAATAAAAAACCACAGAACCTACCATCTGAGGCCTCTTGGATGTTTGAGAAGGAGTCTTCCACATCCTCAAGAGGTTTTGTGTGAGGTGTACTGCAGGCCTTCACAGCACTGTGCATACTCAGGTATTCCCTTTAGCTTTCCCTTGAAGGTCGAGGGATTTCAGAGAAAGGCCACGGTTCCATTTAATCCCCTGTCAGCTGCATACATTCCTCCTCCTCACGTTTCTGCCTGCGCTGTGAGACTGCACAGGTGTGTGATAAGCACTGGCTCAGCAGGAAGCTGGAATAAGGCTATCCACTTCTACCTGCCCATCCCTGTGGTGAGGAGGAGTGCCTGGCTTAGGAACTAAACATTTAGACCAGCCAAGAGAAACAGCTTTTTCCTGAACCAGTGTGCATATGGAGTAAGTCAGCTGCATTTGGACTCACTGGATTAATGCAGATCATGTGTCCCAGTGATGCCACATGGGACAAGTGATGTCCCAGCCTTCAGGAGCTGGGTTGTCTGTGCATATGCCAGCCAGCTGCACACTGCATGCACAGAAGACATTCCTGAGTGGGTGCCAAACCTCGCTGCTGGTTGTTTGGAAATCTGCAGGACACAATGTGTACAACTGAGGCACTGAGAATTTAGGGAAAGTTTTAAAGGTTCCCCTGTCTGCATACTTGGGGTGCCATCCTATTATACTCTACCTATGTTGTGCCCAGAAGGTAAAATGAGTTATTCTAAAACCTCCTGGGATTCTGATCACTACAGAACTTTGATCAAGTGTTACTAATGAGGAATAATCATTAGGCTAACAATACACTGAAATGTGGTCTTTTCACTTTCAATAGGGTACCTGACAAATCCACCAAGGTCTATGAGTGTGTAAAGATCTCCAGTAAAATTTTTCTTTTACACAGTAATTTAATTTACAATAGAAGCTCCTTCTTCCCCTGCTGTCAGTTCCTGACCATCTTGTCTTACCTCTATTTAACCTAAGACTGAAGAGCTCTCTGTGGGTGGCAAAAGCCAGCAGTCTCTCCAAGGAGCAGCACTAATGACAGTCAATTCTGCAAAAGGGAACAGCGGGTGATCCACCCTGAGCGCTGGGCTGGGAAACTGTTGTCATCTACTTGTCACCCAGATGCTGGCAAAGTATTTCCTTTTTTTAAAACGTGCTTTGAAATTATTTATTGGAAATGATGAATGAAGTATGACATACATAAAATGAAATAATAAAAAATATAACTCTAAGCTTCTCAGTATTTTCAAGACAACTAGGAAAGAATTAAAACTCTGCCCTGTTGCTAAGAAGTCAACAACAATGGCTTAAATCCATTGATTACATATAACTGTCTTATTTTAAGAGTTAAACATATTTATGAATTAAAGACCAATGTGCAAATAGCAGACCTATTGCTAAATATATTCCATAGTCAGAAACTTTCTAAGCACCCCAAGACAATGGTATTTCTAGACTGTGCATCTCTATTATTCTTGTGATCCCACTACAGAACTACTTTAACAAGAAAGGCTTTATTTGAGGCACTGTGTGATCAGGTCTCAGTCTGACTTATTAGTTCCTACAAAAGGGTTTTACAAGTGCCAGCTTTCAAACAGCCAAAGAACTCATGAGGTAACAAGACTTGGTCAATAGATATGTACAACACACAACAGCTTTCTCATTTCTCTTAAAAACGGTCAACTTGCCTTACATTTGAGTTCCCAGGTCAGTTTGTAAAATATAGATCTGGTGAACCTGACAGTGAATACAGCAACTGAATCACGGAGACTTCAAAAAAAAAAAGTTTCCAGAGGAGAATCAGGAGCTCAGAAATGCCTGCAGGTAGGCGCGCGGGGCTGGCACGGCTCGGATGGTGTGTAAGATCTGCGCCAGCCGCCGGGACACGCCGCACGTGCTCCTGGTCCCCGCCACAGGATGGCACTCCTGGGTGTATTTTACACGCAGCCACACTCGCTCCAGCATTTTAACTCTCTCCTGGCACAGTGTCAGGCGGGATAGCGCCAATCAGAGGCGGCGCACCCCCACCGCTGTCTGCCGAGAATGTCCCCGTCTCCGTTCGGTGGAATCAGGACAGCGTGCGCGGCTGTGTGGATGTCCTGGACGGGCCATCACGTGTGGCAGGCAAACAATGCCAAACCCGTGCCGTGGAAAAGGCAGAATGTCTTCATGCTGGATGCCCTTATTACAGTGATAACATCTTCTCCAGCAGCATGCTTCTTCAAATGTCAAGTCGGACTTACACCACATCTTTCTTTCATCAATAGTTTCCTTTTTCCCTCTGATACAACCGCTGCCAGCTCCATCCATCCCTCCCCCCTTAAAACACTCCCCCTGCCACAGGAGGACTACAGCTTGCTTGGCACTGTTACCAGCCAAAGGCAACCACAGAGGGAATGCAAATGTTAACAAATTGGGTTATTTACGTTTTTCATTAATTTTGAAGCAGTCCACGTTACCAGCTTAAGGATACAGGGTGTTATCCCAAATCTCATATTAACTGCTGTTTCCGTTAAAAAATAGCTTGTGATGATAAGGGAAAACGTGATTTAACAGTTCTTTACAACAATTTCTTACCTAATAGCTATAGAAAAGAAGTTGAGATTACATTATCAACCTTCACAGGTTCAGTCATATCACAAAGGTCAATGAAAAAGAATGAGCACCTATTATACATTTAGAACTGCTTGAAAACAAAAGTCCTCCTTGGCATATATCCTGTTTTTCAGAGTGCGAGCCATGGCTACTTTGTTTTCTGTAATATTATTTTTAAAAATCATTTAGGGTTGGCCAGACTGTAAACAGCAACACAAGGTACAGAATACTAATGAAAGATGAATTGCGCACTTTCTTAAATATAAAAGATGTGATATTTTACATATATGCAAATTCTTAACGTGGTCCCTATTCTATTAATTTAAATATTTTCTTATGTAATTTGGACTGAATTTGACCCACAACATTTTCATCTATTAAAAATAGAGAAGTTCTTAGGCTGAACTTAATGTTTGGGTAAGCGGTCTGATACCACAACTGCATTTTTCATCCCCAGAGCAAAAGAGACATACTAAAGACTATTACCGTATGGTTCTCTCTTTTGAAGAGTTTGGCTCAGTCCAGAGGGTTCCTGGGACAAAATCCCAGTACCAACTTCAGCTGTTGAGAGCGAGAGCACTGCTATGAAGCAGGACATTCATGTGACACACAGGACTTTGGTGAAAAAGCACCTTATGTCTGAAGTCATAAGGACAATTCAGGCTGATCTTATTTAACCTTTTGCTGAGATTGGTAATCAAGTTGCTAATTACTGTCATAGGTTCCAGCTTTCATAGGTATTTAATAATGTATTACATTTGAAAACAATGCAATTTATTTGCCTCAAAATCTTCTGGAATATGAGCTATAATCAGCTTGGAAAGAGGGAAAGATGGATCCTGGTATCTGGAACACCCATTTCTGGGGTATCAATTTCATTTGAATAGGCAGCCTCTTATTCAGAGAAACTATCCAGAATATTTGACTAAACTCTGTTTTTGTGTTCACATCATCTTTCCAGATTTTCTCTCCTGGCATTACTCACATTCAAAGCAATGTCTCCTGGCAGAATGGGTCGATGCTCCATTTCCCCAGCTGATGCCCTCACTAACCAGGATTCCCCAGCCAGAAGGCAACTGCAGTGTCTCCCCTTAAAATACCATGCTCTAAAACTTCACATCTCTTGAGGAAATAAGGTCTAGGCTGTGGAGACCCTGAGAGGCATTCCCTGGATTAGGGAGACACAAGAAGCTTCCCTCAGCCACTCCCTCCCTATTCCCCCACTGGCCCTCACCTTTGTGCTGCCCCCATGCCCTTGTTCAGCCCTACCTCTCCATAGACAAAGACTGGTCTCTCCCCACGAGTTTTGCTTTTGAACCCTGAACATCTTACCACACAGCTGAATTAAACATCTGTGGATACTTTGCAAAGGGCTTTTTGCTTCTTTACTCTTCACTTGATGACCAGCCAGCTCGGCTGCAACACTAGGCCAAGGAGAAAAGTTACAGCTGATACAAACATAGCTCAACAATCAGCAACACTGAGAAAGGCAACAAGGCTGCAGAATGTGAAATGGCAGATAAATGAGATTTAGGTGAAGTTTCACACATCTGTCCTTCCCTCTGTGTGCAGCAGAAGCTCTTTAATGATGTTGTCAGGGCCCCTAGATGGAGTAAGAGTCTCGATGTACATGGCCACTTATCTGTCATCCTTTATTTTACACACTCAGTCCTTAAAGATATCCTGCAAACCCAAGAAAAAATAAGAGTTTCAAGGCAAAATATAGATGAATGAACTGTGGAAAATTAAACTTGGGGAAGATCAGGACCTTTACAAGAGATGCAGTATGATACTAGTGTCAACTTCATTTATCAGAAATT
The DNA here is from genome assembly GCA_013399835.1 of Leptocoma aspasia. Lineage (NCBI taxonomy): Eukaryota > Metazoa > Chordata > Aves > Passeriformes > Nectariniidae > Leptocoma > Leptocoma aspasia. Next base: position 1,303,670 of record VXAX01001105.1, on the reverse strand, counting down.
GAGTTCAACCTCCTCAAACAATATACACTGAGAGACTGATTCATTCTTTCTTTCGTGCCATAGTGATGTCAATGAGTTCAAAAGAGTTACTTTCAATTTACTCCCTGTCAGGAAAGGAGACATCCATCTACCCATCCACATGGTGCAAAGAAAAGGCTGAGCAGACAGAGACATTCTGTGGAATCAGCCTACACTTTTCTTGGTTAAAGGGCCAAACACTCTGCCAGAAAACCTCTGCAGCCAAAAATAATATCACAGATACAACTCAGTCTGAATTCAGCCTAGGAGTGCCTTGATTCAGCACAAGGAAAATGGCCTCTGTAAAGCCATTGTATATCACAAACATTAATGCCAGGAAGCTGAATGTTCATCGTACAGAGACCTAGAACTGTATTAATAACAATACCCACTGAGGACATTATATTGTACAGTCTCTTCACACTGAAAAAAGCAGGAAATTATTTTTATAGCCAACATCTTCTGTTTTCACAATTTGTCCTAGCATACCAGATACCTGCTGTATGAAATCTTCCACTAAGACTTAATGAAAATAAAATTAGATGCAGTAAAATATGATTTAATGGCTAAGTTAAAGATTCTCTCTGAATATTCTGGGTGTTATGGAGTTGATCTATATTACCAGAGTTACACAAACTTTTAATGTAACTAAAAACAAATGAGCATGCAAAAAAAAAACCAAAAAACAAACACTCAGTGGGAATTACAGGAGGAGAGAATTATAAAAAAATGACATCGGGTCCCATATTCTGATTTCCCTTCTGGGGACTGTTTGCTGTCTTCACCCTGCAGAATCCCATGATTGCTGAGAACTTTCACCACTGGCTGTGGCTGGCTCCACAGTGGGCTGGCTTCACAGTGGGCTTTTTTGTAAAAGTTACAGGAGACAGGAATGAGGAACGGCTGGAGACAGATCAGACTTCCTGTGTCAGGCTGTGATGGAGACCACTGTTTAGGCAGGAAGATGGTGCAGACTGTGTGGTTAAGGTGAAAAAAAGCTGTGTAGTACCTACTTATTCTCCTGAGCTGACTGACGGCTTAAAAACCAGGACAGAGTAAAAATTTAGCAAAATTCTCAACTTGGCAGATGCAATGGAGAAGGAGTTCAAAACATGAGGAGGAATTTATTTAATGAAAGGGTTGTTAAGCATTGGAACAGGCTGCCCAAGGAGTCAGTTGGTGGAGTCACCACCCCTGGGGGTATCTTCCAACCTAAATAATTCTGTGATTCTGTGAATGCAGCGCTACAACACACATATCGGGCAAAAAGTCCAGCTTATCCTGTCAGGAATCTGCAAGTACATAAAAACTGTCCCTTAGTCTCTACAGAAAATATGTATGTATGGACTGAGCTCATGTATGACTCCTCAAGAATAATTGCTTCTGGTCCAGAATGGAGACACAGGGCTTCAAGATGAAGGTCCTTAGAAACAAAGGACCATGACCACCAAACTCACTGATAACTGCTCCAAAGATGACTTGTTACTTCTTTCCCCCCTTGCCAGATAAACAGGATGTCATACAGAAAAAACCCTGAGAGAATGACCTGTATGTGACAGGCATTAAGTCACACTGCTTAATGCACTCTGACACATTATGGAGGTGCTCATGTGACATCAGGGCAGACCCAGTAAAAGACCCAAACAGGACAGATCAGAACAGCTCAAGAAAAGGGAGCAAAGGCTCAAGTGTAGGAGAAGGTTTGCCTGAAAAAAAGGTTCTTGGAACCAAGAGAATAACAGGAAAATAGAGAGCAGACAAGGGAATAAGGGTTGCAGAGAAGTCAGAGATAAAGCAAATGCCACAGATAATGACATGAAGCTGAAGAAGGGACAGGGAAGTAGTGAAGGAGACTTAAAAACACAGCTACAGATTGAGGGGAAAACCATGAGGGTGAAAGAAGAAAAAGCTCTCATGCAAGGAATCAGAAGATACAGTGATTCTGTGATCACCAAGGTATTGGTATCAAAGGTATATAAACAACCAATTGCTTTGTTTCCATTAAACAGTATGTCTATATACATTTAGCAATTTTTAGACTGTATACAAGATTACCAAGATGATGATGATAATAATAATAATTATTATTTTTTTGTTTGAAGTATTTATTAAGAGGGCCAATGTGAAATAGGATACAAAAACTTCCTGGCTTAGGGAAACTAAGCCAAGGGCTGCCAGACAAAGGTGAGTGATGCCTATTACCAGCAGCAGATGTTCAGAGACATGAGCGGGGAACAGAACAGACTGTCCAACCTTACACGTTCATCAGGAAAGCCATCAGAAATAGCACAGTGAATGGCAGTCTTCATGGAGTTCAGGAAGTCAGTAAGAAGAGATTTTCAGCTATGATCCAATTACAAAAGCTGTCTTCATTCAGGCAGAGCTGTGCCACCTGTGTAGCAGAGGGCAGCATGTAGGTATACTTGTGACGTGACCTAGGCCACGTGTCTGTCAACTTCTGACTTAAAGAAAGCCAAATCTGTCATTTTCCTCTTTAAAGGACAAAATAATATTAGCTGACAATGTTCTGCAACTCCTGTTTTCAACAGGAGTCACTTGGAATCATGGGTATGTTTGAAAAATCAATCTCTAAGCAACTGAAAATGTAAGAGTTTTAAGGTTGATATACTTGTTTCACTCCTTTTGATATTAAAATTAATTCCAAATATCCACTAATAGGTCTTGTCTCAATCTTGGATGAGACAGACTTGCAGTGGTGCAGCCTTTAAGTGCAAGTACTCAGGGACATCTGAGATAACACAACCCTCTTATATAACAAGAGTACACTTCATGCGAACACTGAAGAAAAGGCTGAAGAGCAGTCCCTCAATGAACATGCCAAATATACAGGTTATATGCCAGCTCTCTAACAGCTATTATGATTGTCAAGCATATTAATAAACTTTTACAGTTGAAAGGAAAAGAAAATCTGAACCTATTTTCAGGATATTGTGCTCTGAGTGAACACTTACAGACTAAGGATTTGTCTGCAGGGAATATGCTAAATCAAGCCCTTTTGAACTTTTGATTAAATAATTGATGCATAATGCAGAATGTATAATATATGCATCCTTTTTCCATAGTTGCCTGGAAACCCATATGGAACAGTACTAGCAATTCCAGAAGCATTTAGTCTCTAAGTCGTTGATGAAGACAAAGGAACAAAAAAGTTTTTAAAATCATTAACTCATCTCTCTTTCCATTCTTCAAATACTGCAGGATACCAGAATTAGTAACTTACACAATGGTACCATGACTCTTGTAATATAGAGTGGCTTTTTTTTTAAAGCTGTATCTCTTGGAGCCATGTGAATAATGTCATTCACTGTAAGAGAACTTATAAGACTCAGCTTTCATTAAAATAGAAAACAACACAACTAATATTTCCAGCCTCTACCTTTATGTAATAGTAATAAGCAGATCATAGAATATACAAGGTGGTCAACAGTGAAGAACAAAAATAAGAATGCAAAATGGTAATTTTCTTTCCAAATTATAGGATTTCAAGCAAATCTCATAAAAGACTGATCACTCAGGGTTTAGAAGAATATGAGAATCCCATGATCACAAATTCAAGAGGCAGATTGCTTCAAATTGCAGCCAAGCAGACCTTTTGCACTTCTCAAGTAGGCAACACTGCTTGTCATTCAGTTTGATTGCTCTGTGACCCAGCCTGAAACTATCTTGCGCTTTATTGCTTCCAAGATGAAGTGAAAAACAGGATAAAACCCAACAATGAGAACAGAGCACTAACCATGGAAACTACAGTGATGAAGGATTAAATTATTTAATCTAAACAATTCTGTAATCATCATAATTTGGTGTCTCTGTTTCTGATGGTCATCCTAAGTAAAAGAAAAAGAAGGGCAAGCACAAAATTGCATGGGCTGTACAGTTCTTGATATGTGAAAGGCAGAATAGTGACAGTGAATACCTCCTGCCATGGCAGGGATCTTCATGGGATTCTTGTGCCTTTGCACATTTGTTGTGCACTATTTCACATTTGAGAAAATCAATACTCACTGAGTCAAAGGACTAATGTCTTTATACAACACTGGCAAGTGGTCTCGTTTGAGTAAAGAGAAGCAGTTACATGGTCCTAAATCAATCAACATGTAAAGATGAAGGATTTGGTGGTTAGACATCAACAGGACAGACTGGAACACTAGTGAGTGTCCTCTAGCTTTGTGTTTAGGGAACTCTTTGGGATGTGTAAGATTGGTGCAGATTTTCTCATGCAGAAGAAGAAAGTTGAACCTGGATGTCCTGTTAACTTCCTCAGCCACTGGATAACACAAAGGTTATGCACCATTTCCAGTGTGGAATCAAGACTTGCTCGTCCTTTCCTTTTGCTACAAGTACCAGACATTGTGACTTTTCATTTTGCGGTGAATGGCATGTTGAATGGGATGGGATAAAATGATACATTAAGTGTCAGCCCAGCACAGAAAAAATACAGTCAAACCCCAAACCCTAGTAATTTTATTTAGGTTAAATCAAATAATTTTTTAAAAAATTGCTTGCCGTGATGATGGGGGCCTGTAGCTCATACAGGCTGATCTCATCATTTCATACCCAGATAGTCAGTTTCTAGGACAAACCCATTTTCAGCAGCTTGCTGTAGCATTACAGGAGGTCTAAGAGTACAGACAGAAAAGAGCTTTAAGAAAAGTACCTAAAAATAATGTAATTACAGTAACTGCCATTCATTTTCGCTAGGAAATTATTACATTTCAGAAGGGGAGAAATTATTCTAACTTAAAACAAATGTAAAAAGGCAGATCAGATCAGGGAAGCACCCAAAAGCATGTATGGAGATTAAGATGACGTGCCTACATGCCTCAGCTTGACTACACAAGCCCAGGGGAAGTAGAACAAAGAGAAGGTGGAGGAGACTGCCTTGGACATACATAAGGTTTCCATCACAGTCATGGCAGCTGTGCTCCCTATCTGGAAACTGCTGTACTACAACCTGGATAGGCGAAAAGAATTTAAAAAAATAGAAAAAAATAATTCACACTGAACAATATTAAAGGGAGAAATAAAGACACCAACACCCTAAGGTGTTGAGATTAAACTGCCAGAAAAAACAAGCTCCCTTTTCGTCTGCTTTAATTAAGCCACATGTTACCATCACCAGCACAGCTTTTGATTCACACTTTCAACTGTCAATGATTTATTCTGATCTAGGGAAATCAGCAAAGTCTGCTTTTGCAGTCACTGTCACAGAATGATCTCACAACACATTTAGGATAGTTCATCAAGGACAGCAATAGTTTTCCAGCCATACAGTTCTGTATTAGTGAGTGATATTTAATGGTATAATGGTTTTGATTATGATATGTTGTTATGCCCTACTCCTGGTTGTCACCATACCCCAGAGAGAATTTGCATGTGAACATAGTATTTCATCTCAGCATGTTAATAAATTCAATGAGAAAGAAGTATTAAAATAAATCAATGGCACAATGATCACTGGGGATAATTATAAATTGTGGGGTTTGGTGGTTCCAGATGCTGGTGAAGGTCGAGAGATAGGTCTGACTGCTGTCACTGCTCTTTCATCCTTGTCTTAGGAAAGCCTAAGATGCTTCTGTGCCTGGATGCCATGGATAAATAGCAGAAATCAACCTTGCCAAGACAGCATTTTCCTGGCAGTAAGGGGTGCTGAGCAGGAGCTATGTTTGCTGAGAATGTACTCAGGTGCTGCAAAACCTGCTCTGATGCACTTGTAGTGAAGTAAAGGACAATACTCTCGTGTTTGACTTGGTGAGAGCAACATTGGCTCATAGGGTTTTCAAGTTCTGTGATTGTTTCAGACATCACAGTGCTCACCTGTGGTTTTTCCATCTCCCCCCTTGATTCTTGCAGTGTGCACTATCTAGGACCACCTTTAAAGCACATTTAGAAAATCTATATGATAAAGTCAGCTATTCCCATTTGCTATATTTTGTACAGTACAGACTGGAATAAACATGTAGCATGTTTGATCAAGTTCCTGTACTTGCTTCCTAGTTGTTTTTATTACCCCAAATAATGAAATTTAACCTCAAATGATTAGGATGCTGCTATTTCCAAGACTATATCCAAGACCATCCACCAGTAAAGTGGCCACAGTCAGCTCACACACTCCTGGCTTTATATTCTGGGATTTCAAGATGACATAATCACCAGCAATTGTTCTCCAAGGTCCATCTGTCCACAACTCTTCACATTCATTTGGAATTATTCATGCCCAAATCTCAGCATCTTCTCAAGAATTTAGTATTTATTTGATTTTTTCTTTTTTTTTTTCAAAAAAGGCACCTATATCCTGTGCTGGTATTTATAACTAAGAGAAGACCATTGCTATTGCAACAGGTCTATTGCTACAGGAATTCTGCAATTATCTCTTTCTATACCCACCACATCCTCAAAAGTACCTACATTACCTACAGAGTTTCTCTTTTCATTATTTCCAATTTTAGAAATTGTCAGCAGAAATAAGATGCATAAAGTTAGTTTATATTCATGGTGAATTAACAAGATTTCCCAGCTTTTAGGATTTCTGCATTCAGAATCTTGCATGTCTCCTGCTTTTGGGATTTTTGTAACATATTGCATCCCACATTTGGGCATTTACCAGATTCAGAGGTGTGGCAACAATAATTTGTAAATGTCATTATTATTTATTTGCAGTGTTAACTTAGGTAAAGAGGAGCGCTTAAATTTGCAGGAAATTTAATTTTTCTTTGAAAGATAAAATCAGAGATTTTTCAAATTTATCTACTTTTTTATGTGACCTTAAGAAGAGTTTCTTGCTTTTCTGAAGAACAAGGCTGGACTAGATTGAATTCCATCCTGTTTGACAAATAATTGCAATGACTGAGAATAATTTGTCACAATTTGATGACTGTATTTAAACTGTCACTTTAAAATGCTCAGAGACATTTTTATAAAATAAATACTTTCCCCAAACAGAGTATTTTTCCAAAGTTTTACAGAATTATCAGAAAGACTTATATTTGCTGTTTTGAAGACTATTGGCTAAATATCTGCAAAGAAATCTTCTTCTTACAAAAATGAAATAATTTCACAAAGCAAATTATTTGATCACCAGTGGTAGTACTCAAGGTGCAACATATGTAGTGATATTCTGGTAAAAGGTGGTAAACTGTCATGTTCTCTGTAATTTTTTCCCAGACAATTTAACCAGTTTCAGGAGAAACTCTGCAAGAGAGAATGGCTCTCAGAATATGATTTTTGCCCATTGCACACTGCCTACTATGCCAGTAAAACCCAGCCTGCTGCTGAAGGTTTCAGCAAAAAACCGCTTTTGTACTGAGAGAAGAATTCTCAAAGGGAGGCCAGGAGATGAACCTGTGTCTGTGTCTGCATTAAAGGCAGCAGAAACAAACAGTGCACTGTGTGTGATAAGTGTAGCTGCCTGTTAAATGATATCCCATGACTGCCTATGCTAATGGGCACCTCCGGGTAAAAAAGATGGTGCTAATAAAGCCTCTGCTCTGCTTTCCTTGGAACAAACACTTCTGGCACTCAAAGCAGCTCTCTGCTTCCATCCTCATACACCTTCAGCCTGTAGCCAAGAGCAGCTCTCAGTCATTTATTAAATTAGCTCTTTAAAAGAACCCCTCAAATACAGTCTTTCCAAGCAATTTTTCCCTAGTAAGTCTGGGCCAGTGTGCCAGGGCAGGGCAGGAGGGCACAGCTGAAAGAAGACAAGGATGGCTTGAGTGACAGGAAGTGCTATGCACTGGGAGTGGAGCAGAACTGTCTCTGAACTTTTTCTTGTTGTATTCTACCCTAAATGAAGCAGCTCAGATGCAGCAGAAAGGTTTTTATCCCCATGACCCCTTTTTCTTTTTTGTCTCATTACTGCTGGGTGGTGCATAATGACAGTACCTGTAGAGGAAAAAAAACCCAAAAACAGTAGCTGACATGAGCCCGAGGTCTGATACTAACCATTTCAAGGGCAGTGGTCAGTTCAGTGGCTCTATGTTTAGCAGCTCTTTCTTGGACAGCCATTGCTTGAATACCTGTCAGGTGAATGAATGACTCCTTTTCTCATTGATAAGAGGAACTCCTCTGGGAGAGCAGCAATATATACTCGAAACAACGAGAAGAAAACTGTACTTGATGGTGAAAAGACACACACAGTCCAGCCTGTTCCAGAGCAGCAGGCATTATTTCTTAAGTTGCACAGAACCTAATACTTAGGATGATGTTTTAGGTTTCTCCTTTTACTTTTTTTCCTTAAGAAGAGATTGATACAGTAAAAATCTTTAAACAAAATGAGCAAATTACTTCTCCTAGGTGTGGAGACCAGAAGCTAAGTCCTGTCCATAAGTGACTTGGCACAAGCTGGCAAACTGCAGGGCATCTGCACTAATTCTCTATGAGGAGAACCAACAGTTCCACAAAAGCAGATCGCAGTTGATAAATAAGAGGCACAAAATTAAAATTAACAACCAGTTTATTTTCAGTCAGCCAGACATTCCCAGCAATGAGGCTATTGTTAGCCCTTAGGTTTTTTTCCATTTGCTTTACATGCAGTTGCATACATACTTTGCTATCACTGTCCATTTAATTGGATACTTTTGTCGCCTCAGACTACTGTATTCTGTTACCATGAAAATGAAGTGAAAATGTCATCCTCCTAAACATAAGATTTTTAAAAATAAACAACTGAATGCAACATAATAGTGTCTTTCAACACATTTGCTCCTGAATGGGAGAAGCCAGCTGCTGGGCAGGTATTAAACCCCTGCTGGGTTTTTGTCTGGCAGACTGCTTATAATGTGGTACCAAACCTTCAATTCATACTTCAGCTAACGACATATTAAAAATATGAGAAGTGTGCTACAAAAGTGATTAAACTATCAGCTCTGTGGCTAGTAACACAGTAAATACTCTCCAAAATATTCTCCATTACAAGTTGGCCTCTCCAGTAGTTTGGACAGCATAAGCTAAACATTTCTGTAACACAGACAGATGTAACCCCAAAATTAGGAACTTAACAGAGCAGTAAATTTCTATCTACAGTGAGCATTTTTTAAGCTACTTACCACTGTGTGTAGCACAAGCATAGCCAGGTTGCATTCTAGTCTACATGTGAGGACTAAAACCCACTTGTTTTCTCTGTGTTGGTCTTCTCCCTACTGCTACTGCTGACAAGAGTGCCCTTGGTTAGGGTATTTTTTAAGTTGGTGTGGAAAGGTTCAGTAAAGCACATACACCCAAACCTGCCCTTCTAAGTATTTGCATACTATTTTGAGTGGAGAAGAAATTATACACTCCATTACAGATTTTATATGTATTTCTCCTTTAAATCTCACAGCACATGACTGCTAATATAAAATGCAGCTATAAAGGGAAAAAGACTGAATCTCAGAAGAGAAGTTAAAAAAAGTCACTAATCAAGTGGGAAATTTCCCAATAAAATCTAAGACAGATATGCAGAGATTACAAGCAGGTTCACTCTCTCAGAAGAGCTGTGTCTAGCTGGCCTTCTGGAAATAGAGGGGTGTGACCAGCATTGCACTTACTTTGCTGCACCCTAAATAAAAGAGGACTGGGAGCAGCATTTTTTCTCACAGAGCTGCTATAAAAGCATTTAATTTGCAGGGCCCTGCTGAAACTCACAAATGCTATTTCACAAGAACATTGGAGAATGCAGTTAACATACTTATTAATTAAAGTTGCAGCCTGTATCCTGCCCCACCCTTCTATGACTGTATCACTGGCATATTTGAGGCAAGTTCCTTATATAAACAGGTTAATATTTGAAGTCTGCCCAGGCACTCTGATTAGTGCCCTTTGCAACGCCAGACCACACAGTCCAGGTTTGTCAGTGGTGTAAAGGACAGACTGGGCAGTGCAGTGGAAAGCTTGTAACAATGGTAGGTGAAAGAAGTGCTGGCATACTTACAGTTGCATTTCTTCTGAACAAATCTAAGCTTGCATGCTGTTCGGTAGGTGGACAAACGGATGCGATCCAGATCCTGAGCCCCTAGTGGAAGAGAATAACGGTGACATTTGTATGGAATATGACCTGTGCGTATCTTTGCTAGCAGGGAAGCCAGAGAACAAAGAGGACACATGAGCTGCCTCCGTTTAACAATTTTCAAGGCTCTCTCCTTTGCAGAGAGAGTAGAGAGGAGTGAGGAGTAACAAGGGGAATATCAGGAGCTACAGCGTTAAAAGAATTTTAGAAAGGAAGGCAAGGAATAGTCAGCCCACTGTGTCTGTCACTTTGAAGAACAATCTGGTCAAGCTGCAGGCTAAAAGACACACTGGCCAGGCTCCAACAGCAGGGAAAACCTCAGTCAAATTTTAATATTTAGCAAAAAAAGCTCTTAACAAATATCTTTAGCTGACATGCCACACCAGAGCAAGGTATTGCCAGCAAACCAAATCAGAAAACATACTGTGCTGTAACGTAAGGACTTATGGCAACCTGCAGAAGGGGGCAATGACAAGGGGTGTGTGGCCTTTTCCCATTTTGTGGATGTGTGTTCTCTGCAATGGAGAGCTCTGAGGGTCAGCTCTATGCTCCACACAAAGCTTGGCCCTGGCTGCTGCAATGTAAAGATCCGGTAACATTTCCAAAGCAGCTGTCCAAGAGATTGGAACAAACCAAGTGACAGCTACCTCACAAACAAGGGACAGTACCCAGGGGCCAGTATAGGGCAGCACCTGGCACAGTGTCCAACAAACTCATCCAAACAAGGTACACTCAGGATGTAAGAGGAGTGGGATACAGCTCTCTTTTACACAAGCTTCCTAAATGCTTTAAGATTTCTCAGCTGAACTGCTGAACATATGGCCATGTCGGCATCTGTAGCAGGATACTCTGTCTAGGTGGAGGTAAAACAGCTCAAATTTTCTCCCATTTGCATAAGTTATCAGTGATGGATGGAGAAGGTGGATCATGTTGCTTTAGGTGTCCAGGAACGCTGAGACCAGCCTGACTCCACAATCCAAAAGCTAAACCTTCTGGGGACATGAAAAACAGTCTTGCCTGACAGAAATCAGCACTGGTGAGGAGTGGCACATAAAGTTCCTGATAAAGGAAGCAACAAGTGATAGTACTGATAACTTATCTAAAGCTGCTGAGCTGGCACAGGTAGCCCAGAAACATGTGACTGACAGTCAATCACTTTATACTATAAAAGCTCAGTTCCATTTTTTAATGGCAGGGACTTCCAACATGTTCCTTCTGGATATGTATGTGGCGATTCCTCCCTTGACTGGGGACGCCCCTCAAGGTTATTCCTTGAGGCCAAGTGGAAGAGATTTGCCCACAGTGTGGATATGGGTGAGTAACACCAATCTGTACTTAATAATAATTAAGCTACTTTTGAAATAATTTATTTAATAAACAGTGCCCAATATAATTAGTTATAAACATCTATACTATCTGGTAAACATTTTTGATTAAAATATTTTAGTTGAATTGTTATCATTATCATCAATTTAAATAAAGATTTATTTTATTCCTATAAATACATTTGGTTTGCTATCCTTAATCCTGCATGATGAAGTCATATAAAGTATCAATCACATCTATATAATCCTTAAGAAATAAACTCTTGACCAAGTCTGGGACTAGGATTGGATCAAGCTCTACTCAGACTACTCTCTGCGAAGGAGTTTCCAGAGTGAGGGGGATCCTTTCTGCACCTTGTGACTCAATTGGAGGACTTCCTTCCCTGATAAATCTTGCCTGAAGCTCCGATCTGCCTGTGCCAGCATCATTCACCCACACTTTTTTAAACAAGGTCATCCTTCAGACCGAAAGTTTTCAAATGTGCTCTGGCCTATGAGATGAAAATGAGAATGATACTCTCTATTCTCCCCAAATTCTGCTCTTTTCCTGACCAAATTCTCTCACACCATCTTCCCAAGGCTCCCAGCTACTCCCTTTTGCCAGTTACACCATATGCTCCTCAGAGAAATAACCTTTGACTTCTTAACATCAGGTATGGGAAGTGTTTTTTTGATTTTTTCCTGTCATACCCTCTATTGTTAAAATTATACAGGTTTTTTTCCTTCTCCATTAGTATCTCATTGACAGCTTTAGGGAAATTTCTTTACAGGTGAAAGGGAGGATAAAGCTTGCAACACTAAGCTTTTCCTTTTTAACAAGAAAAAGAAGTAAAATCAATGTAACTTTTCTCCTCCTAACTCTAGTGAAAGCTATCAATAAACTTCCAGTGCTCCTTTATAAAACTTCAGCCTTTTAACAAGATTTAAAGAGTGAAAGCAAAGTGAGACTCTGGCTCATTGAGCTTCTGAGATTGCAGTAATAATCCTAAATAAACAAATTTGTAGCAACATTTTTTTTTTTTTTTTTTACTATTTGCACACACAGTGGATAGTATTATTTTGATATTATTTGGGGAGTAGGTGTTGCTGCTAAGACCCTGGAACAGACAATTTAATTTTGTAATGATTCACATTTTGCCCAGTCAGAGATCTATTTGTCAAATAACTTCTGTAGAAAAGTGCCATCACTTTCATGATGGAGAGTCCTGAAACTGAAAAACAAGTGGAAAGATTTGCAGGACTGAGCATGGCAAATGAGACAGTGAATTTGTAACTTCCCTACAGGATTGCCAGTGGCCTCTCTTTTCCTTCTACCTGCTGGCAGTGCCTCACTCTGTTTCCTTTGAATATGCTCATGTCATGTAACACTGTTGGCAGTTTGCAAAAATTACAAAGGGACACACTGCAACTTTGGCTGCTGTTTTCTTGCTGGATAATATGTGCCAACAGTGATGTACATTTTGAACTCTTCATCAGTGTGGATATACCTGGGCATGTCAGGTCAGACTAAGACTAAGACCTAGGCTTGATGTGCAGTAGAGCATTTTGAGTTATAAGACAAGCTTTAACCACAGGACTCTACAGAAGGTGAACTGGACCACTCAAAATACAGGGAAAATCACAGTGGTCCAAATTTAAGGTCAGAATAAAATCCTTCTGTTCCTTGTTCAGGACAAACTTTTGACTTAAAAGGCTTGAAAAGTTGGATTTTTTCCCCCCTCTTTTCTCTCTTGTGTAGTCTGGAACATGACTCACTTTGTAAAATTATTGTGGGGTTTTAATCACAGACTTGCAGATGTAGGTCCCAAGAACCGAAACCACTGGCAAAAGACTTTATATTGTGAATTTTCTTCCTCTGATATTGGCAGGTTGTGGAGTTTACCTATTACCATAGGCTTATGCCTATCAGAACCTTAAGAAGCTTCACATGGCCCACAGTATATAGGGCATCAGGAGCACGTGGTTTTTGTTAAACATGTTAAATGTGTGGGCTTGCACACAGCTGGGGCAGCTGAATGCAGTCCCAGCACAAACTTTGGTCTCAAGTGAAGCACACTCTCCACTCACAGAGTTATCCGAGGGGCTCTCAGAATGCAAAGTTCAGTGTTTTATGAATATGGCTAAAATACATTTAGTTTTTCCACAAAGACTTAATATTTTCCCCTCATTTTACCTAGCTGGAACACCCAGCTCTCTGTGTACATATGTAGTAGGTGGAGGAACAGAGGCAGGCAAATAGAAAAGGGAAGCACACATGAGATAAACCCGACTGAAGTAAATATGCCAAAATACTAAAATGTGAAAGAAGAAAATAGTAAACTATAACTACAGATGTATAATAAAGGAAAATAATTCCTCCTCTGCCTCCAACTGCTGATTTTCCCAACACCTCCTTAACTCCTCCAAAACAATCCAACATCAAAACAGCCTTCAAAACTGTGGAAACAAACCATAAATCCTCACAGCAAAGCCTTAAATATTTTAGGAATATTTCAAACTACTTTAAATGAATGGTACCTATGCCACTGAGCTTAGCTGATAAAAAATCAAGGCCCTTCTGTAATTCTAATTGAAACTACAGTATGTTCTGATAATGGACAAATACATTTTTTGATTCTGCCCAAACTACACCACCTCCCTCCAAGGGTCCAAAAGGTGCTGTACACACGAGACAACTGAATCACAGAATATCCTGAGTTGGAAGGGACCCACAAGAATCATTGAGTCCAACTCTTGGCTCTGCACTCTCCCAAAAATCACACCATGTGCCCGATAGTATTTTTTTGAAAAGTAAAAATGCCCTTTGAACTCTGTCAGGCTTAGTGCTGTGACCACTTCCCTAGGGAGCCTTTTCCAGTGCCCAAACACCCTCTGGGTGAAAAACCTTTTTCTAATACCCAGCTTAGACCTCCCATGACACAGCTTCATTCCATTTCCTCAGGTCTAGTCACTGGACACCAGAGAAAAAAGATCAGTGAGAAATATTCAGCGAGCCTGAATAACACACAGCAAGTGCTGTGTGACACTAAAACAATTACAGGGCACAACAAAGCTAATGGACACTGTGGAATGGGCCAAAACAGTCTTGGTAGGCCATCTGAGTGGAAGCCTTTAATTTGGAGAGCTCAGCTGTAGGGCTTACTCCCGGGGAACAGTCCTGAGCACACTGAATTCACCAGCACACACCTGGCCTTTCATTATGCACAGTAACTCCAGTCCCAGTCATGCCCATCTTAGTCTCCCACCAAAGATCAGGGAGATGCTCTGTCATAGTTTACTACGTGGCAAGGGACAAACAACAGGTAGCTTAGTCATTACACACAAAACTCAGGTAAATCTAGTAACAGAGTGACAGTCTCAAACTTGACATGTAACAGAATTTCCTGGAGAAACAGTGGATTGGTTGTAAGAGAAATTAGAGATGACTGTCAGAAGTGTAGGAACATTGTTGGTATGGTACATCCCTGACACACTATCGTGCAGGGAGCACAAGACTTCATTAGGAACTACAAATAATTACACTGAAGTGGCGTATGAAGTACATGAGCCCCTGTACTGTGTCTGGCTGAGACGCAGTTAACTTTCTTTATGGCAGTCAGCATGGTGCTGTGTTTCAGATCTGTGGTTAAAAAGTGTTGATAACACACCGCTGTTTCAGCTGTTGCTGAAGAGTGCTTGCACAGCACCCAGGCTTTTTTGTTTCCTACTCTGTCCCGTCCCAGGACTGTCTGGGGATGGGCAAGAGGCTGGGAGGAGACACAGCAAGGACAGATGGCCCCACCTGGCCAAAAGGTTAGTCCCACCATATAATGTCATGCTCAGCAATAAAACTGGGGTAGGGAAAGAAGAGGGTGGGGAGTTTTGTCTTCCAAGGCAGACACTGTTCCACAAGTGACTGGGCATCTGTCTGCTTTTGGGAAGAGGGGAATAGCCACCTTTGCATCACTGGCTTTTCATTTCTGTTGTAATTCTTTCCCTCTCTTTCTGTCACCTAATCAAGTCTTTATCTCAAGCAATGAGTTTGCTTGCTTTTGCTCTCCCTATATTCTCTCCCATTCTGCTGGGGGCTGGTTAGGGATTAAGCAAGTCTGTGGGAGTTTGGCAGCTGGCTGGGGTCAACCCACTACAGATACCTCCAAAAAATGTTGTAGCTTTTGGAGACCTTTATCCCTCTTCATTGCAACCTGTGTACTCCATCATCTTTGTCTTAAAAGAACTACTGATTAAAATAATTCAATAAAAAAATCTGGTGTAGAAAACCCCTCTTTCCTGCTTTGGTCAAATTAGCCCATTTTCGTGCAGTTTTGGTCTCATGATATTCATTTGTGCAATGGAGACTTGAGGTGGAAAGCTTGCATAAATTTTACTGACATTGCATAGCAACTGGCTTGGTCTATCACAGCAAAACATTTCCAGGAAGTACTTACGCATTTCTGCAAACAGCTGCCTTCTTTCTGCCATGGTATTTCCTCTTTTCCCACAATCTTCAATCATTCTGGAAGACAAAATCATGTGAAAACATTAAGTATTATTCCCTGACTGAACACATGTACAAAAGCATCCGAAATTGATCCCAAAGAACCTTTGAGATTGCCTGGTGCTCCACATGTATCCGATGCCTTTTGCCAGCCTCTCTGTGGCGTGGTTTGTGGAGAACCTGGTCCCCAAACTGTCCTCCATTCTCTGGACTCTGCTTTCAAGCATTTGTTCCCCCCCCCCGCCCCTCTCTCCCAAAGGCAGTGTTCAGTTTTTCTGCTTGATGTAACTAACTGGCTTACATAACACAAGCTCTGAAATTCATTTTAGGTTTTCTTAAATAAGGAATCCTCAGTTTAAATTATGTAAGAGAGAAGAAATCATAAAAGATTCGGATATTATTTTATAGTCTCAAAAACTATGTTCTAGCCAATTCCATGTAGATGAGACAAAAAAAAAAAAACCCAAACAACGGCAATTAAATCTCTACTCCATAACATAATACATGTTATTTACCCAAGCAAACATTCTCCCAATATTCATTTAAATTCAGTATATCTCTGATTAAATGAGTTTCACAAAAAGGCTCAGAAGTAAGAATATATTTTCCTTCTGTTTTCAGATGAAAAAAATCTTTCAACTATTTTGAAGAGCACTACTGCTGGATAGAGCAGAGAGGAAAGTGACAGCTTCTCTCACAGCCAGCATTCAAACCATAAAGGACTAAAGCTTTCAGAGTGAAGATAAACATCTTTAGCAGCACTCAAAAAATTAAAACTAGTGTCAGCATCACCACTTCCTATGGGCAATTACCCTGTCGAACCAATATCCTTTCGTGCCTGCCAAGTCTGGTTAGAACTTCTGACCTGCATTTTAATCTACATCCTCATGTTAACTAGACTGTGTAAAATAACATCACACTACCTAGGTTATAAAGGAGATGTTCTATAGAAGCCTGCAATCAAAAATATTGCACCGTATCCCATAGCAAACCTCCATATGTATACAACAAGAAGGATAAAAGTACTGAATGCTGAAGTCCACCATCACCAAAGAACTCTATATAGAAAACCAGTTTCCTTTTATTTCCCAAAGACAGAAAGGCAATCACATAAGAGGTGTTTTCTTGTGTGGGTTTTTTTTTCCCATTCAAACGGCACTGTTCAAATGAAGCGGTGGTACATTATAATTGCCTTTTCCAAACAGTCTATTCAATTCTCAGAGTACTGATAAAGACTCTGCTGAAGTGCTGTCTATGGTGGTTGTTTTGTGATGTGAGCAGCAGTCCCACTAGGAAGTGGACAAAGGGTACGGATCTGGCCTCTTTGCAGGGATATTCAAGTTCACCCCATATTCAAGTATGCTCTCATTTGTCCGGGAGTGATAGGGATGTGTGTAGCATGGCATTAAGTCTGAGCTACCATATCCTCCCTTTCTGCAGAGATAACAGCTCTCAGGATAGTGCTTCACAGAAGTGGTCACTCAGCCTTTGATCTGAGGTAGCTGGTGCCTTGCTAGCTTGGAGGTGTCAGGGAAGACTCTCACCTCCCTGCAAAATGAGATAGATACCTCAAGATATGCCAGGCCCAACTAGCATCTTAATTAGACAGCAAGAAGTAGTATCTTTTTTACATGAATCTGCCTTAAATCTCTGCCCAGAAAAGACTAAAAGCAATATAATTCCACTAACCATGGCTTGAGCTCCCTATTCCTTTCTGTTTCTAAAGAAACTCATACTAAGAGACGAATTTGCCATTCGAAATTATGGGATCTCATAGGACAGAAGGGTTAATAAAGCCCTTTGAAAAGATAGCATCTTTTACTAGGCAGGGCAGTTGAGTGAATACTTCAGAGCAAACACAATTTTTGATTAATATTTATTGCTTGTAGAGTTGGTTACACGCCATCATAATTTTCTCTGACTTCTCCTATATTCAGCATTATTCCACAAACAATGTGCAACTTATTTTCAGACTACATACTACATGTGTTATTTGACTGAGATTGGGGTAATTTGATTTTGGCACAAGGATGATATCATCTTCCACTTCTTGACACAACAGACACTTAAATCTTACAGATGTTTCTCCAGTTAATAATTTGCTGGTTTTATTCCACCAACGCTTTCTAACATTTGTGAAGTAATTACTGGTCTCAGAGTGATTGCTACAAATTTTATCGAAAACATAAGGGGTGCAACTTTATTCTCACTTGCCTCATATTGACACCTTATAATTAATAAGAAAAATATTCCTTAGGTATTGCTTTTAAATATCTTGTAGAGCATGGAATACGGCTCACCTGTGACCTTACTCACCATGGAGAAGAATTTTCCCTGTCAAAGTTAAGTAACAAAAAGCATTTTTCAAATCATGCAAATTGTACAGTATGTTTTCCACTTCCTTCAGAAAGCCTGTTTTAAAAGTGTCCTTTTAGTGTGTGTGTCGGGGGGGAAATAATAATTCTTTAACTGTTTTTCCATTTTCTGCAATTCATCCTCCCTTTACTTTTACTGTTTATACCTCCTCATATAAAAACATTCCCTGGACCTGAGCATCATTTTTCAGAATGTCCCATTATCTTCTGAAATTGAATCACCCTTTTCACTGCTGGGGCTTATGGGGATTACCAGGCCTGACAAATAACTTCATATTTATAAACACACAACTCAGGCTTCCTCAGAGAAGGAAGGAACTTCAGATTTATGTTTTTAGGACTCTTCTTGCACTAGATATTTTGCAGATTTTAAAACAGCCTTCACCCCAAATGACAATCCTAAAATTCTCTGTAACAGGGTATATGCCATTAAGCTAATGAAAACGTTAGTGGTGGCAGTATTTTCAGCCAGATACATTCTATCCCTCTTTCCTATCTTTTCCTGATAGAAGAAAAGTGATGGATGATGCTCATCTACCAGAGTATTGGTACTTCTGAGTTGCCATCGACAGGAATTCACTCAGCTGGGTCTTCCAAGCTTTTCACATGCATTTTTAAATTTAAGAATGTGCTACAGCCCAGGCTCAACTAATGCCATAATCAAGGTGCTGGGCACCTCCCTTTTCAGCCTTGTTCCCTGTGACCCAGCTCACAGGTACACAGCTCCACTCTTCAACTCAGGTTACAGACTCCTGCTCTGAGGCCATGATGTGTTCACCCCAGTTCCTGGGGCTGGCCCTGAGCTAATTAACTACAGTTGTGTTCCAGTATTTCTCAGTTTGCTCACAGCACATGTCACGTCACAGAAAATAAAGTACAATTTGTTCTTCATGGCAGAAAAGCAAATCACAAAGCAAACTTTAATGTACTTTCAAAAACAGAATACATTTCCAGAGACAAAATTTTGAAAAATATTAATTAATGTATATATTTCTTATAGTAGGGATTAGATTACATTTGTCTTCTCTGGATTCCTTTCACTATCTTTTTCCTTTCACTCTTCTTCCCAGAAAACAGCTCCTCCACTGCAGGTAAGGAGAACACCTATTGTGCATCTAATTAAAATTCTAGTCACAAGCTAATTAGTAAGGTACCAATTAGAATGGTATTAAGACTTCAATTTATTACAGACATTCCAAAGCAGAAATCATTCCAAGCGTGAGGTTTCCAGCCTCTGAAAAAGATACTCTGAATGTTTCATTTTTACCCATGTTTCAAGCTGAAAACTTTTATGACTTTAGTAGTGCTACATAGAAAATAATAAATAAATAAACAAACAATATAGTTTGATAGGAACTATTTTGACTACAATTTCATCTTCATGCTTATCATGTATCAGAAGCATAATTGATCAATTTTTTAATATATTTTTCTGGTTTATAAAATGTGGGTGGGAATATCATATAATATGCATAAGGTGAGAACTCACAAATGCCTCATTTATCTTTCCTTTCCGGTTGTGCTGCTTGTATTATGAGCACTGCAATAATCTCTCATAAAGGTTTTTCTTGTTTCAGTATTTATAGGGTAAATAATATATTTTATTAACCCCTACTATATGTAATTCTTTTCTTAAATAGTGTATTTCCATTACATTTCCATTTCTTGAGCTATATCTGTGCATGATTAAAAGGAATGCATGCTACATTTAAATCATTAGCTTGAAAAAAACAGTCTGTCCTGGTTTAGGCTGGAATAGAATTAATTTTACTGCTAGTAGCTGGTACAGTGCTGTGTTTTGGATTCAGTCTGAGAATATGTTGATAACACAGTGATGTTTTAGTTGTTGCTAAGTAGTGCTTACCTAACTAAGCCAAGTCAGTTTCCCATGACCTGCCAGCAAGCAGGTGCACAAATGACTGGAAGGGAGCATGGCCAGGACAGCTGACCCAAACTGGCCAAAGGGATATTCCATACCACAGAGCATCTTGCCCACCATATAAACTGGAGACAATTGTCCAGGAGTTGCCAATTGCTGCTTGGAGATGAGCTGGGCTTCGGTCAGTGGATGGTGATCCTTTGTATTGGGTATCACTTACTTATCTTGGGTTGTATCTTTGTCTTATTATTATTACCTCTCTCTG
>VXAX01001105.1:1159402-1280216 GCA_013399835.1 Leptocoma aspasia | reverse complement strand
CCATACATAACAAACTGCTGTTTCTTTTCAGGATTTACCTGTGTCAAAAATTTAGATTTATGAAAATGAAAGAGCCTGCTGGAGTCTATCTAACAGTGACTTTATGAGGCACTTAAAAGCCATAGGATTTTAGGACTCTGTTCATGCAGGATTCTAGGCAATGTGAGAGATGAGATTTTCCACTGATCTTTTATTTTCTCCTATTTTCTCCAAATTCAGCCGTGTTAGGCAGATTCTGCTCTGCTAACTAGAACAGTTATGGCTGCTGATTTCAAAGTGAACTTAGACTGGAGAACAGTGAGTTAAAAGGGACAGTAAGTGCTGGCTAAAACCATATTTCTGACGTCACCAACCTCAGCAATCCTTGTAGTTAATAATAAAAATCCTGAAGGGCCATTTCAGAACCCTCTTCCCCTTAATGGATTTATTGGTGCCTTATGAATGTTTTGTTCCACATATTCTAATGAAGCAAGTCCCTAATAGGCCTCTCTCAGCTTTACATTCCAGGACTAATCTTTGGCACTGTAATAAAATTGGTCAATGCTTTTTCCTGAGGCTAGCTATAATTGCATTACACTTACAAAGTGTGCTTGTATTTTATCTAGATGAGATTTTTACGGTGAAGAAAGAAAACAAAAGCTGTTGCTAAGTTCATCTCCAACATGAATCTCAGCAAGTCTGATTTTTTTCATTTTTGGCATATTTTTCAATTTTAATACCGCCAAAAAAAAATCGAAATTCTGTCTTGATTTATTACTTTAGTGAAATGTGTTTTTGCTTTTAAGAAATAATTTTCCAACATACTTTTCATCAGCTACCCTTTTGGGAGTTTTGTATCCCTAGTGAGCAACTGTCAAAAATGCCTAATAAGGCACCCACTGCAACTCATTTCCATAACGTACAGTCTTCAAGGAAGTTTGAATGCTATGCAAATCTTATCTCTCAGGTCTAAAAAACAAGTGTGAAGGGATTAATTGAAAAAAAAAAAAGGGCATAATTTTGAGACAAAATGTGAGAGTCAAAATATACTAATTTCATATTTAATACCGTATGGAATCAGCACTTTACTAGAGGATGCCATGACAAAGGAAACATCAGTTGTTTTCCATGTGCACTAGGTATTATCAAGTGTAGGAATTCAAAATCTTCCTAACTAGGCCTAAATATATACTAAAATCTTTATTTTTGTTCTNAAAAAAAAAAAAGGGCATAATTTTGAGACAAAATGTGAGAGTCAAAATATACTAATTTCATATTTAATACCGTATGGAATCAGCACTTTACTAGAGGATGCCATGACAAAGGAAACATCAGTTGTTTTCCATGTGCACTAGGTATTATCAAGTGTAGGAATTCAAAATCTTCCTAACTAGGCCTAAATATATACTAAAATCTTTATTTTTGTTCTTTTCATGGGTACTGTACAGTATAATTTCCAGCTTTTCTCTGCAACATGAAGAAGAACTTCTCTTAAAGAATTTTACTACTCCAGACATGAAAGACATTTAAGAAAATGACTACTTGACACTTAAAATATACATGTGAAACTTTAAAAAGCTGTCTTACAGGCATTGCTTAGATAAATTTTTCTACCCATGCTCTTTTTGAGTCAGCCTTCCAGATACCACAAGAAACTACTTCATTGGATGAAATATGTAAAGAAAACTAATGTTCAGTGCTTCAAATATGTTTTCATTTTTAAGAGCATAAGGTTATTCAATAAAATAATTTTGGTCACCTCCAAAAATCTTTTCTCCAGGGCTTCACTGCCATCACTTCAGATAAACATTAGAGGTTGGTTCCAGCTAAGTGCTACAGATTTAAATGCATTATTTCAAAGTTCTATTCAATTGCGATTGAAAAGTTGTATTTAATCTAAATTTTATTAAATATTTTAAAACAATAAAGAAGATGCAGATTTCCTTTATATATGACCTTTCAGAGCCTTAGTTCAACTAACGGAGAGCTAGAAATTACCTCCACTAACAGTAATTTGTTTTTTGTTACACTCAAAACACATTCCAGGAAAAGAAGAAGCCCCCAAAACTCAGACACAAAAGCTGATGATATACAATACCAAATCTGATTTGTCGGATGTGTAAATATTTTTATGGAGTTTTCCCATGAACTCATTTAGGAGCTGTATTTCACTGACATTGTAGCTTTTCCTTCAAAATGTGTTTTTTTAAAACTATTTTTCTAAAAGCCAAGATCAGTAAAGAACTGATGACCTTTGAACACTCAAATATGCAGTTCTACTTCTTTCAGTTGGTTAGAGAAGGCATAATTCATAGAGAAAACCATAATGAAACTCAAGGGATAAAAATTTATAAGGACTTTATCACAGGAAGCATTTAATTGATAACCTGGTACTTTGGTAGTCTGGTCCTCTTTCTTTTTTATTTGCCATTGTAGACGCAAAAAGGAGGTTGCAGGATATCAAATAGAATTAAACTCCTACTTAGTCAAAGGGATCTTTCAGTTCTTCTTGTGCTGCCATAATTAAACCCAAATTCATTTGAGAGTAAGCTGTCAGTGATACAATTGTGTTAGGAAGCATTTCTTGGCTTCTGCCAATTTTAATAATACAAGTTGTCAGTTTTTGTAAATACAGATTTGATGATTATTTGCTGTAGGACAGTAGGTACTTTCATCTCCTCAGAATTACAAAACCAACTAAATAAACCAAATGATAGCTGTAGGAGAAAATGCATCTAGAAAATTCCTAGGCAGCTGAAATTATTGAGATCCTTCGCATATACTGGGAAAATCTCACTAAAATTAAGTACTGTGAGTAGTCAAACAAATTAGTTAATAAAATGGCTACTGGCTTTTGTAACCTTACCTGATGAAAAGTTTTGGCACCCTAACAATTAATGCAATAGTCAATGATCCAGGGAATTTGAAAAAAATCTTATCAGCTAGGATGTTTTCCATTATACAACTGACACCCAATAAGTAGTTAAGCTTTTTTTATCTTTATGCCTGAAATGGATGCCTTTGGGTTTTTTTCACTTTTCAATTTTCTGAAATGTTACAACAAATAGATTTATAGAAAAGAAAGTCTGAACAATATCTAAACAGCACAGCTAAAAAAAAGAATCTTTAAAAACAAACCCACGGAATTTCAAGTCTTTCCAGATCTATTTGCCAGAAAGGCAGAAAATAAATTACAAATGAAAGAATGATGAGGCACTGAGGAAATTGTTCACATATACTCTTTCATAGTGGTAGCTGTTAATTCATCTGGAAGCTCAGTAAGAGCAGGCACTAGGCCAGAAAAATGGTACTAGGATGGGAATTAAGGCATTTAGGAGCATATTTGGGTTAAGTATATACCTTCTGAGACAAAGAAAGCTTTGATTACTGTGTCTGTATGAATCTCACACAGAGAGAAATCAGATCCTTAATGCAAGTAGGAGCAGCCTCCAGGCTGATCTAATTAACATCAGAAGAAGGCATTTTTTGCAATTAGCTGCTTTAAGGGCATGAGGAAATGTACAATTTTATCCTTTGTACCTGGCCATATCCATTCTGTGAGTGGCCCTTGGGTAATAAGAATACAACTTGATCGTTTTGCTGGCTACATTCAAATGATGATGCTTTGAAAGCAGATGTCAACTTGTTAACTTTAATTCTGTTTTCAAGTACCAGATCTCATTGAAGGTCACACCTCTATGTCTCTAATTTTGTGGTGGAAAAAGAAACTTCACATGCATTGTTAAAATAATTTCACTAGGCAGCCTTAGTTATAATAAAGTTCAATCCTCAAGATACTCAGTTAAGATACTAACTCTCCCAAAGTCATAATGATTGAAATCAGGGTCTGTACATTCTTGTCCCATAACTGCCTCCCTGTATACCCATGAATAACCACAAAGCAATACTGCAATACAGCCGTTATACACAGCAAAAACAGAACAGGTAGGCTGGCAGTACCACTGATAACAGAAGAATCAGCAGAAAAAAACAGCAATGGATGTCTAAATTTGTATAAAACTTAAGTGACAAGAAATTACAGGTCAATACAAGAATTTCTGAGTCTTCTAATGATGAATACATAGAAAAGCTAAGATGGGCTCCAGCTCAACAAAAGCTTTCTTCAACCTGTCCTTAACTGCAAAACCTTTACATACACACTGAACCCAAAGCACATGCTTGAATTCCATTGTGATCACCATACTTAGCTGAAGAAGAATGGGCTGCTGAACTGGGTTCAAAGGTTTTCTATTTAGTTCTTAATAAATGTCTAACAAAAAAGGGCAGCCTAAAACCAGTTGGTTACATAAAAGGGAATGTACTTGGAAATGGCACTTCAAGGAGGAGTCAGTATCTCCCAATAAAGATAAGCTTTAGTCACGTAACAGAGAACACAGCTCCTCTGCATGTGATGTGGAAGTTTACAGAGTACTGAGGTCACTTTGAAAGCAAAAGGAATTAAAGAATTAAAGAGAAGGGCGTTAGGAAACAGAAGAATCTTTCTCCCCTTCATCCTTCTCTTCATTATCTGGATGTATGTTGAGATGCATTCATGATCTTATAAATTACGAAGAAAACTACACTTTATGCCAGTTCCTACATCACTGGTTATTTTGTTGTATCTCACAACAAAAGTTAGCACAAGCTTTTCTTTTCCAAAACTGTCTTTGATGCAAATGTATTCTGTCTTTGCCTCCCAGCAAATTTAAGCCTCCCTTTGCTGGAGTACTCTCACACAGTATTATCACACCCTTTCACACTAGTCTAGATAATTTATTTCAGTGATTAAAAAGGTGCAGCTATTAACTAGAAGCAGAATTTTTTGCAAAACTGTCCTTTTAATAAATAGAAAGTTAGGCATCTTATGTCCTCACCAGAACATCAATATGTTAGACTTAAGGCTGTGGAGGGCTGTAATAACTTAAAACAATTGAAGAAAAAAACGCACCCTTATTTCAACAGGTAAAGGACGACAGGAAATGAAAGCAAATGCAAACAAAAAAAAAAATTGACAGCTTGATATGCACTATCAGCTAGTTCATTTTCTCAAATAAAAAACCTAATATAACAAATTACTTTTAACCTAATTAAAATCTGACATTATTTTATTAGACAATATCATTATTACAATAGCATACAGAAGAAAATGAAATACAATATAATTATGTAGCAAATAGTCTCATATATTAAGCCAGAACAGCAAGCTAATGCTTGAAATATTGAATTCAAAGATAATAGCTGGTGATGCTTGTAAATGGACACAACAGAAACAGGCTGCTACATGTGATTCACTCTTCTGTGTCTCTCCTGTCAGATAATGCACATTACTTCTAACATTGGATGGACCCTGCTAAACTCGAGTTAGTGTTGTATATGCTTGAGTAGGAACATTTTTAATAAAACAGTATTAATTATATTGCAAAAGAACATTTAGATTATAAAAATCCCTCCAATGCCGCATAAACATTTCAGCTACTAGAAATGGGCTTGTAAGCAGACTCTCGTCTGGAGAAATTTCAGTGCCCTGAATGTACCTCTCCCATGACAAGAAGGGAATGTGAAGAAAGCCAAGGGGAGCACACGAAAGCCCAGAGGAAGCACATCTAAGCAGGCTGCCACTTATGGCTGCAAAGATTCCTGGTGTGCTTTGAAATCCCCAAATGGTTGTTTAAAGATTTTTCTTCATGTAAAATGAAGTAGATCACTTCTTAGAAATACTCATCTAAGGGTAGTCAAGATAGAAGACACACTCCTACACAAGCATTGCTCTACGATGCACACAATGCATCAACTTCTATGGAAAGATGACATTTGTATCATTAACAACAGGAAATAAGAGGTGCCAAAACAGGCAAGACACTGTCACACAGCACTTTATGTCTGTATGTCACATTCCCCCAAAGACTAAATGTCCTCAAACTGATTTTTCAACACCTACTTCTTTTGAAAAGATCTCATTTTCCTTCTAATACAACACAGCAGTTCTAGGAGAACCACCTCAAAAACTACTCCATGGAGAAACACCATCACTGAAGTATGAGCTGTAAAGGTGCCATTCCCAAGAACCACCACACTTAAATCCACCACACCAAAACTCAACAGCCATCAACTATGAGAAGGCCTCACAGCTGGAAGGAGAAGAGGAAGTGGGTGGTCAATGTGAAGGCACAGAGACATCCTACAGAAAAGCATGGGGCACTAAGGCCTCCAGCAGCTTGCAAGACACAATATATCCTTGGACAGAGAATACCAATGCAAACTGTTACGAGCCAATTTTTATGTGAAATGCATTGGTTCTGAGCAGATAAAACACTTTACAGATGCTTTCAGTATGAAGCACTGACCACACACATCCATTACCACAGCAGCCCTTGTGGCTGCTGCAGGGGCACTTCTATTAGGCCACGAAAGTGAGAGCATTATATGAATCCTTGCAGAGAGCAGTAACATCTACAGCCTGGATTTTGACAAGAAAAACGGACTTGAATTCATTGCCACAGTGACAATTTGCCTGGGCAATTACAGCCCCCTCCAGCCCCAGAGGCCCTGTGTCCAACCCCCCATTCTCTGAGCCAACAGCCAGCTCTCCCGAGTGATGCTCCAGCCACACGCCGAACCGCTGCTGTCAGAGCGGCCACCAGCCTACTCCAGAGAGCAACAGAAACTGGCTCTAAGGAGAAATCCGTGTGAGTTACAAGTGCCACACCACTGCCTGGACAAAACCATGTCCAATTTGACCCTGTTGGTAAGTGGACGCAATCCTTAAATTGGTCCAGAGGCATCTGAATTGAAGGCGTTTGAGCTGGTAATAAGCAGATTTGAGCTAAGCTGGTTAATGATATTTGCAAACAAGAATAAGTACATTCACACCTCAGGTGTCATTTGCTTAATTCTGAGACCATGTCTAATATTCTTCTGGGTACTCCAGCAAGAAAGCAGCAGTGTATTTTTGGTCTGCCTTATCAAATGCATCACATCAGAGTAGGAAGCAAGAGACCTCCTCCTCTTGTTTGGCTCTGGTTCAACTACACTCAAGTATTACATTCTAGTTTAGGCACCAAGCTGTCTGGAAGCCATTGATAGAGAGCAAGGAGAGAGGCGGAGAGAGAGGAAAACACTCCGAGGATTGAGACTGGAGAGTCTGATTTCTGGGAAGAGAGTAACATCAGATCTATACAGTTTTGTTAAATGCTGATGAGCTGGGAATAAAACAGCTATCTGCTGTTCGTGTTGGGGAGAGAATTATAAGGTGTGATATACAGGGTTTAATTAGGAATAACAGGAATAATATTTAAACACAGAAAATGTCTGTTTTCTCAACGGGGGAGCTCTGAAGTGAAAGATGTGAGGCTG
Source organism: Leptocoma aspasia (assembly GCA_013399835.1). NCBI lineage: Eukaryota > Metazoa > Chordata > Aves > Passeriformes > Nectariniidae > Leptocoma > Leptocoma aspasia. The sequence goes on along the minus strand of VXAX01001105.1, from coordinate 1,272,884 downwards.
TAGACAGTCTCTCAAGAGATATGGTGAATGCCCTACAGTCTGTGGCTTTTAAAACTATCCCAATAAATCTTTTGAAACATATATTGCCCAATGCTATTTTCAATGAGGTGAAATGGAGACTCCAGACGTATTTCTGGATGAGAATCTCAGTGGTATAAAATAACATGTAGTAGAGTTTTATCAGCAGAGGCTCATCTTGCATTCCTCACTTGTGGATGTTTTCTTCCTCCTACATATTTCATAATTTAGTTTCTTAAACACAGAATGTTCAAAAAAGAGTATTTCAGCAGCCACATCCCACTCCCCCATAGCTCTTTCTGCCTTCACTATTACCTTTGTTTGTCCCTTCTCCACCACACCAGCCATTTGCCTCTACTGACTTGTGATTTCTCAGAGTTGGGTTAGATCAAGGGGTTGTGATGTCCAACAGCAGAGTGCTCAGTGACAGCTTAACCTGGCAGCACTTTGCTTCTTGCCTTAGTCCTGTGAATGTTAAACAGAGAGCAAAGGAAGGGAGCAAACCATCCAGCTGGATTTTGGGCACTGAGCTCAGATCTCCCTTGTGTTAAAGAGTTGACAAAGGCTGACACATGAAAAATACAGAAAAATTGGCAAACTCTCCTGTGTTTGAGATGACCCTGTGACTGAGATTACAATAACACCCTATGAAACAGTGAAATGCATTAAAGACTCAAGCTGACTGTGAGCAGTGTTAGAGTTGTTAGGAAGCTGCACCTCCCTTAGAAATGGGTGCTGGCAAAGCCTTTTGGCACAAGTGCCTCCTCAGGTGTTCACCTGCTATTAGAGGAAGTGCTGGTGGGCAACACTTTTAGACTAAATTAGCTTGTACTTAACTGATGGAGGAAGGCTGACAACAGGCCCGGAAAATACTTTTCAAGCATTATCTGAAAAACCACTTTTCATCTCAAAAATTTCCAAACCTCAGAGAGACAAAAGATCATTCTGTCTTCTCGAGCCATTGCTTATTGACTCAGGTTATCAGTTATCTCACCTGATTTCAGCTCTTCTAATACCTGCATTTCACTACAGATGCCCAGAGGCAAAGGGTACTTAGGAATTAGAGGTGTGAATTCATTTCCAGAGGCACTGAAACAGATTTAACAAAATCCATTGAGTAAATATTTAGCTGCAGGCTTGGTTTTAAGCAATCCTGTGAAATTGTGTTTTACAACACAAATGAATGGAAAAGGGGACTCGAAAGAGTCAGAGAGGCAGATTTTTCCCAGTTGCTTACAATTTTATTTTATTTACCATTTTGCCACTCAATCCTACTTTCAGAGCAGCTAGAGAGTGCAAATACCTTTGCTGCAGAGTGCTGAAATATTTGGCAAAGGCCTTTTGGTAGAGACCCTTGCATACAAGTCTTTATTCTGCAGTTGAGGAGAACCACTGAAAGGATTTCCAATGGTAATCTCCAGCACCAGGAGGTTTGTTTATATCAAGTACCAGTCATTCCTCACTATTATCCTCACTATTTAAGGCTGTACCCTCTAATGCACAGCATCACAGTGATTTGAGAGAGACAGAAAAGCATTACAGGGTAGCACTTCTGTAGGTAGTATGTATAGTCAGTCCTATGAGCTGGCTACACCAGCAGGGCTTCCCAGAGCAGAAGCCCCAAGGTGTCCATGAGAAGCCAGGATGCTGATCCTACCCTACATAGCAGAAACCCTGGAATTCTTTCAAAAACGCAGTTTCTGATAGAGTCAGTCAGCCTGCAAAGGTTTTAGCATAGCAGTCATGCAGCTATAAATAACCTGGCAGCATTAATAAGGTCAAAATAATGAGGGAGAAAAGAAGCAGTAAGAGGATCCCTTCACTCTTCAGTTTCATCTAAGATTTTGCTTTTTTGATAATCATGTTAGGTATGTAAGAAACATACTCAAGGTTGAGACACAAATAACTAAAATCCATCAGATCATTTCAGAGTGTTCTGCTGAAATTGTTCTGGCTGAAAGTGTTGCTGTCTTGAGGGAGACATTAGAAAACATGAAAAATCTTTCAAGTTTTTAAGATTACATATTTATAAAACTGCAAAAATACATACACATAAAAATTATAAACTAATGTACTTAAAAAAGAAAGAGTTGGAGAATCAACATATTTAAGGCCCTGGAAGTTGCTGAATCTGTCAGCAACAGTTTGTAACATCAGCTGAATTCTTGAACACTGCCAAAAACTCAGACACTGGAACAGTTTTAAGTGACCTACCCCGAAGAGGAAGAATATTGAGCACCAAATCCGATGCTTCGCATCTGAGTGCTTTCTGTTCACGTCTGAAATCTCAACAGAAAAGCCAGGTACAAACATTTTTTAAAAACTGGCACTGTATCCAACTTGAATGTTGTATTTGCTATGATCAAAATGACACATCATTCACAGCAGTCCTGACTGCTCAGTCCTTGACAGGGCACAGGATTAGAAAAACAATGAATACAGTACTCTCCCAAATGTCTAAGGGAAAGATGTTCCTATTCTCTTCATGCCCACCAAACAAACACTGGTCACATCTGCATGCATTTTGTTACATCAGGATAAAGAAAGTGTTAGTTTTGTATTTGTCTCCCTAGTATTACAAACACTGGCTGCAAAACAGGTTAACACCTGTGTTATAAGAACATATTTTAAGTTTCTTTGTATGCAAGCTTGCAGAAAAATTTTCTCATGGGAAAGTATTATTTTTACTGTTTTTTACTTTGTACAAGTTTCTGTAAACAAATATCTGTGTTGTGTTTTAAAGACATTTAGATTGCTCTGCTTGTTTCTTGTTATGGGAGATGGGGGTTTTCTTCTCAGCCTATGAGGTGAAAAGTTGTTATTTCTGATTGTGTAAACTATTCTGACATTCTTTGGATGAAGTTTAGGAGTAGGAGCTTCAAATGCTCCTCGCTGGACACATTATAGCTCAAATCTTCTGAACTATGGAGTCATTTTAATAAATCATATTAAGCTTTCTGATATTATTATCAAGAGTCTTTTGTTAATAAACAGACTACAGCAATGCACCTGAATGTTTATGGGATAGGAAATCTTTAAAAATTAAACTTTTTGAGCTTCCCACAGGCAACACCTACTCAGAATAATCTTTTCTTCTCTACTTCTATGCATGAAAAAGATTTCTATACACATTTTTGGTCGCTCCAGGTGAAATATATCATCTGGACCATCTCTGACCTGGTACAAAGGTATTTTACTTGTTCTTGAAGTCACGAAGCATCAAACACAAACTCCAGAATATGCATCAATTTATGCTGATATTCCCTTTTGGAAAAAAAGGGACCTTAAGGTATACTTTTAAGCCTTTTTACAAGGTGACTTTAAAAAAGAAAAATGCCTGTTTTTTCCTTGTATTTTGTCTTTATTTTTTTTTTTTCTCCCTCTGGAAACAATCCTCTTATATTCCAGGTAGGTAATTGTATGGGAGAGTAAATGTTAGTTCTTTAAAAGAAAGGGCTTAGGTTTCTTCAGAAGCTGAGGAAAAGCTGCCTGAATGATGGAAGAGCAGACACTTAGATTTGCATTTAATGGCTCCTAGCTAGAGTTACCATGAGTCCTGGAGCAAAACATTGTGGTGAATTTCTCTTGTCTGGAAGAAACACTGTGAATTTTACTTTGAAAATATGGCATCCTGGTACAACCCCTGCTTCTCCCTTGAAGATGTCCACTGTAAAATGCAATAGTACTTGCTCTACTTCTCGCAGGCCCCCAGGTAATCTCCCTCAGCATCAACACCTGGGACAAGGCAGACGTAACACTTCTCCTCTAATTTCTGCCACAGAGACAAAGGGCAAAATTAACATCTCTCCATAGAAACAAACACTTCTAAAAGTCAGAAACCATTTACTCTGAGTATTACTCTCACTTAGCTTGATGTAGACTTACTCCCTTGAGCTGATATCCAACACAGGCTGCTACAACAACATCCTTTCACAAATGCAGCCTGCACAACGTCTTAGGGAAAATGTCTTGTGTGGAACTCAAAGCCCCAGTAAACATGTCTAAAATCTCTCCCCTTAACAGTGGGCACTGAAGCCTGTTGAAATCTCCCTTGAGTTTTCTGCTGCAGCTCTGTCAAGTGAAATACCCTCTTGCTTGTGGACAAAAGGCACTGGCTGATGTCTGCAGCCATGCTTGGCGTGCACTGACTGATGCTTCTCTGCTGCTGGCGTGCCAACTTTCCTACCGCTCGTGAACTTTAGAGTGGCTCTTCTTCTTTTGTCTTTATTTAGAACAACAAAAAAAAAACCCCACAAAACCCAAAACCAACCAAACAAACAAACAAAACCCCAAAAAACCCCAAAAAACCAAAAAACCAAAAAAACAAAAACAAAAACAAAAAAAAAGGTAATAGAAAGAGTGCATAATGTCTGCAAGAGAAAAAAAATCTCTTGAAATACAGAGTTTAATCTCAGTTCCACTTAAATCAATGAAAAGGCTCACAATTGCTTCAATGATAATGAAGTCAATTTGCCAGGATTTTACCTATGTTTAATTTTAGCCATAACATCTTTTCAAAACTAACCTATGATTTAGGATACTTCTGTTTCTGGATATATTGTAAGATGTCCATTAGATGTCCACTTTCACAGAAGAAGAGTTTCTAGTTTGTCCCAAAAGATCAAGCTGGGCAATGAAAATGAACATCATGCTTTGAAAACAATCTTGTCTCCATGTTTGTTTATTTTGTAGTCTTGCAATGTTAAAATTAGAATGCTGCAAGGTTAAATTGTAATGTGATCAGATTCAAAATCAAGGGGGAGCCAAGACAAAAGAACAGCAACATCAGAAATAACAACTGATAAGAGATGAATGACAGCAATGTGGGGATCAACAATCACTTCTGCTCTTTAGTCACTGTGAGGTTCTCAATGAAAAAAGTTGCATTTGTCACAAACCACAGAATCTGGTTCATCCTGGAGTGGCAGATGTGAAACAGTCACTAATGGAGACTGCATAGAGCATTTAATCAGCTCATTTTTTTCCCACATGTTTATCCACTTTAATAACTTTGGATTTAAAATAATATGCTGTTTTTACAAAGATAGGGAAATAACCTAATGACCTTGAGGTAATAATTTCAGTCACTGATTCCAATGGAAGTAATCTATCCCTTAGCTGTCCAGAATTTTGACATGGAGAGTGTAACCAGCAAACAGTGAATACAGAAAAAAAGAAGAAAAAGAGGAGGAAAAGACATAGAGTTTGCATGGGACACTCCCAGAAGAGAAAGGTTTAAGATGTTCTCTGTCCTTACACAATAAATCAAAGAAGGGAGGGGGAAGTTATTTTAAAATGTGGGCATCACAACCAAAACTCTTCTTCTTGGCCTGCAGGTGTTTTTAGAGACCAGTCATGGTCTGTTCAGCCTCCAGCACATCAGTGGGACCTTTCTGTTTGCATCTGACCAGCTGTAGTGGAAGGGAAGATGGATTAGCATTTTCCCAGGCAGAATGTACTTAAAGCCCTGGTATTACTTCCCTAGAAGATCCATTTCAGAAACCAGAATGGGGCTTCAGATATTTACTATCCCCTTCAATAGGTACAACTGAACAATATAAATGCCCTGGCTTGACAGTTAATTCAAGATCAGAAATATCATTATGAAGACAGATTCTTTCATGTGGTAGCACTCAATTTAAAATACACCACGTAGAGTATTTTATTTCTGCTAGAAATTACAATTTACACTTTGAAGTTTTAGTTTATGGACAAAGGGAGGGCATTTCAGCTAAACAAAAATGTAATACTTTTTTTTTACAAACTGGTGAGATCATTGTGATGTTGTCCTTATGCTATTTACAACCTTTTATTATTTATTTACAGCCTTAACCTGGTTTTGGTCAGATTTCAAAATATAGTTATGTGAACTTAGTAAAAGACAGCAAAAGCACTTTCTGCTCCTTGTCTCACTAATTTCAGATCTGTAGCTGTTCTCTACACTGCCAAGTCAAACCCCAAACCAAAGAAAATTTTCTGAACTAATTGCACTGGTGGATTGCTGTAAAAACTTCTTATTTCCTAGGATTTAAAAAGACAAATGGGAACAGAACGGCCTGGCTACATTCTGAATTCGCCTTCTGGAAGGATTTCTTTGAACTCCACCCAAAACTTAAGGGCCTGGGATGTTCTGCTATTCAAAATATGTTTCTGAACCACAAGAGCTATTTCTGCACCTACCTGATACATTCTCTGCCTTACAAAAAAGGGACTCCTACAATTTCAGTAGTTTAAAATCACATCTCTCTCTCCATGCAGCTCAGTTAAATGTGCTGAGTCCCTTGTTTAACCAAGAGAAAGCAGAGAGCAGGAAAAAAAGCCCTGCAAAGAAAATGCTTCACTGTTAGCCATACACAGTCCACATGTGTGGAGTTACAATCTCTCCTGCAAGGAAGATCCCCAGGGTCTGAAACCCCCCAGAACCCCTGCAAGCCTAAGCTGATGATACTCCAGCTCACAGGAATTTGCCTCACTGCTTCTCCCAAATGGTTGTGTTTGATGGTTTGATGGCACAAGGTTTCCTGTCGAAGCTAGCTCTGTTTGCTTTAAAACCATTAGAAGGTCCCTTGCTCCAGAATAATTACACTTAGGCTCTTAAAAACAAAAACCTGACCCAAAATGAATGACTATTTAATTCTGCTTTTAGTCTCAGGTTATTTATGTGATTTACAGACTTTTATATTACCAACTCAGAGAAAAAAATTCCCTACCAATGGCTAGCTTAAAACATACTCCTTCTTTAGATTCTAATCATGGTTCAGGATTATTCCATTTTCCTGCATTTAATAAATCACTGTAATAAATTCACTCTGTAAAGGAGACTCATCACTGAGGTGCAGCAACAACACAAAAAAGAAGGCATGGCAGGAGCTGGTTTCATAACCTTACACGTGGTCCAGCTGTAAGAAGAGGTTTCCTCTTTCACAAGCAGGCAGTGCCCTGTCTCTGTGCTCACAATCATCAACCCCTTCCATCATGCACCCACAGACTGTCCTTTCCAAAGATCACGGCAAAGTGTTCAAGGTGCAGAGACCACCACTGCTCCCCTGTAACACATTATCTTGGCAGTTAGGAAGGGATTCCCAAGTCTCCAGTACAAAAGCAATTAAGGGTACTTCAGAAATAAGATGGGAGAGAAGGGAGTGACAATGCAGACAAGGGAAGGCAGTGGGGATACCAGAGGAGAAGGGAAGTACGGGGAATGTGCAGCCTGGAAGCTAAGGGGTTCCTATCAGTGCCCTTCGCATTTAGATATTGCAGGTATTCTCAAAGCCCATGGAAGACAGTGAATTGTACCTTTGCATACAGAGTTTTCAGAGGTCAACAGTTACATTTCTAGCAGAGAACAAACAGGGGGCTTACGGAATAAAACAAGAACAACACGTATTTTTGGTCAGCCTACTGATGAAGAACACATCAGTTTGAAGCAGTGCACCAGAGAAGTGTCTGGGCACCTGCTGGATGGCTGCAGACGTGGGAGCTGTGTGTGCACTGCTCAGGAAACATCGAATGGCTGGCGGGAAATGATCGTAATCAAACAGTAACTCTTTGCTTAGAGGCCAAAGGACTAGGCTTTGTTCCTCAAGCCACAGGAAGCAGCACATTAAAGATGCTCAGGACTGATGCAGTTAGTTACAGGGTAGGATAATATTCTTTGAAGATTGCTACAGCCACACTTCCAGTGGAACAGGAGGCATATCCTCACCTTTGTATCCACATCACTGCCCAAGACTAACAACTGTCTTCCATCCTGCAGTGGCTGCTAAGATGTATAAACTCACCAAATCATGTATTGAGATGAGAGCCCCTTTCCCATGTGTCACAAACTGGTGGTTTTGGTATAATACTGTCCCAGTATGTCCACCTGTATAACTGGGACAGAAGCTATAAGGAGAAAATTACCTACTAAGATGTGAAGAGAAGTTTGAATGCCGTAAAGGCAATGAGGTCTAACTGGATACTTGCTAAAGATTAAAAATTACCATAGTTTCCAAGACCTCAGTGCTTAAGTGTATTCCCTAAAGCCTGATGATGGAAATCCTCTCAGGAAACTGATACAGGGGATGAAGTAGAATTTAAAATAGTCTGTCTATTAGACACTGGGGCTGGGGGGGAAATCCATTTGTGTTGCTATTTAGGGCAATAACATGTCTTTGAGTAGGGAATCACACAATACCATTTTTATTAAGCCTAGATGTTTTCAAACATAAACTTCTTTAAAATAATCCAATTAAAGCACTTTTGCATGTATAAACATATTCCAAATAACATGTGTTACTCCTTATTTTGGAAATTATTGCACTACTTGTTCTGTCTAAAAACCACATTTGTATTCATACAGATGAAGTCAGATCAGTTAAATTCTCATGTTACTGTTGCTGTTGAATTTGTCCCCTAGACTAGGAATACAGTTTGACTGTGCTACTAAATGGGGCACCCTAGGAAAGCCAGCTAATTGAAATATGGTTTCTCCCAGGAAATCCGGGAAGGATCACATTTTTCTGCAGTTCCTGATCCCTCTCCAACCTAAGAAAAGAAAAAGCAGACAGATTTCTCTAACAACTCTTCCTCATGAGTATCCTGATGATCATTCTCAAACAGTCCGTAAAGAAGACAAGGGAATCATATGGTTATCTCCTGTCAGGCGGAAGATCTTACCAGTGCTTCCTGCCCCAAGCATTTGTACAATGTAAGCCCTTTTTCTTGACACCTTTGAGGACTTCATTGTGCTCATAAATCCTAAAGAACTGTAAAAGAAATTGGTAACTGATAAGAAATCATACAATAATTGGTGTTTAGCTACAGAAAAACATTCCTTATTTTGGAAATACACTCTTACAGACTACCAGTTTTAAGAGTTACTAGTGGGTATTTATACTTTTGAATACAAGTACATTTACTTTTGTGTCTGTGGAAATACATGCACAACTTTTTTTGTCTTGGTTCTGTAAATATTCAATTAAGCTAATAAACATTTAAACTGAAACAAATTAACTGTGCCAGTGCAATATTTCTGTTTCAATTAACCTTTTAATTTAAATGTTCATCTGCCTACTTTCAATATAATTTAAGGCTGGTAAAAATCCAAGAAATCTTCAATATAAGTGAAAGATAGCCTGACTAGAATGATAATAAGTCCTTAGGTGAGATGTCAGCAATGATTTTCCGAGCAAATTGACAATAAAGAAGGGTGGTGTATTTATGAAGCCTAGGGGTTACAAAAATGAAAAAAAAACCCAACCCTTTTTTTTTTGGCTTTGCTCTGCTAACTTCAGCAGAATTAACAGTCAAGATGTTCCTAGTTTTCCTGTATTAGCATTCCTCAGTGCACCCTCAGCTTCAGTGCTGTTGTCAAAGGGTGCTTGAAAGTCTAATCTGCCTCTTTTCCGTTCTAAGAAGCACTCCACACAAAAATACCCCTAACTAGAGACAGCTAACAGGCTTTTAGTCCTCACCCTGTGACACAAATGTGTGAGAAGGAACATTCCTAATTACAGTTAGTAGGTGGGTGGGTGGCACAGTGCCTCTCAGCCCTGCAAATCCAGCTGCTTTCAGTCCAGTGCTCAGCTGCAGCTCTCAGTGAGGCTGGGGTGGTTGGCCCCAGAGGCAACCAGAGCTGCTTCAGCATCTCATAAGAACAGCACACAATTTGTCACCATTAACAGACTACCCGCCCAGCAAAAGGAAGGGGAGACTTGCAGTTAGCACTTGTTTTACCCTCCTTCACCCAATCTGACAGCACTTCTTAAGTCACTTATTTTTAATAAAAGAGCCCATGACATTTCATCTTTCCAATTAGTCATTTTTCTTTCTGGAAATCATGAAAAACAAAGTAATTCAACCCAATAATTTATGTCTAATGACAGACATGAATTACTTTAGGTGTGTCTGTGTGTGCATTTGTGCATATTTGCACACACAAAAACAAGTACATGATGCTTGGGCTACATGGGACAGGCAGGCAGCGAGGGAGGTGTCTTGTCATAGATTAATTAATTAGTATAGCCTGAAGTTGATGGAGGAGGTGGTAGAATCACAGAGAAGACCTTTTCCTTAGCTCAGCATCTGGATAGGAGCTTTAGTCTTTGATGTTCAGAGCTACAGACTATCCCAGCACAGGTTCACTGGATGACAAATCTGTTGGAAGAAGCTGTGCTCCCTTTCAGCTCAAAGACCTAACTTCTCTAGGAGCCACCAAAGGCCCTAAGCTTCTGGCTAAAGGAGCTGATTTTCTTCTTCCATAGGAAGTTAATTTGCTACTGAAAATAATCATTTGCACATATTCCCAAAAGCATCTCTAAGTTTTAGGGCCTCTGCACTATATGCCCACCTTAAAAAGCTTTTCTTTTGGCTGTACCTTTACCACTCCATCAGGATAAGAGAATTTTCTTCTCAGGGTGTCACAGCATTTGACATTTTTTCCTTAGGAGACCCTACTACTGGAAACAGGAGGTTGAACAGACTCTTTTGCTCTACAAAAGAACAAAGAAGTTCTCCATGGTTCACAGCTGCAGAAAACAACATGCAGCATGCCTGAAAGCAGGGGAGCTCTAGCATCTCATGACTGTTCTGTAGCACAGACTCGTGATCTGTGAGCACTTGGAACTTGGCAATATTGAAAACAAGCTCCTCAGAGGAAAAACTACAGGAAGTCTGACCACAGAAAAATGTGGCCAAATGGCAGCTTTACATCTGTCCTTGAGGCATTAATATACAAGTCTCCTTTCCTTGCTCAGTGGCTATAGCAGTCCTGGACCAGAGCCTCACTTTCCACAAGTTGTTGAATGTGTTTGACCTGTTTTGGCATACACTTAAAGCTGAACTGGGTGTTGAAGCCAGCCCTACAGACATCTGAGATGAACATCCTGATGCCACAAGCTCTTGTGCTCTATGAAGAACTGAATCAACTTCTCCCAGGATGATTTCACAGCAAGCTTTCTTCTAAAGAGAACAGTTTTCTTTAATTTTCCACGTTGAATACTTTAAGTGGCTGTACTTTCTGGAAATAACTGTTCTTGAGTGCACAGCTCCTGCATGTGAAGAAGACATTTTGGACTGCTGCCAATGCCCACTCAGCCCTGGAGATGTTAGCCCTCCTTTTGGAAATGCTTTTGTTCATTTTGATTGAGCCAGATGAACATTTGGATATGGAGCCCAAGCTCCTAGAGTTAGCATCTGCTACTGTAATCATCCATGTACATATTTATCCCTAGAAAAATATCTCAGCCATCTGATGGCTGAGGCAGGCACTGGCCTGCTCCTACTGGTGCACATATTCCTATATCAATTAGCTGCTGCAAGTTGTTCCATATTGGAATTTTGCCTACGTTACTATTTGCATACAAGGCATATACACATCATATCACATAGCCTTATAATTTTGTGTCTGTTTTGATTCCTACTTATCAAGAGTCTCAATTTTTTTCTTCTCAGAGGCTGACACATAGTCATGTCAGTTCAAGGGATTAATTTTTTTCTTAGCAGTCAAGTCAGTTAGGTATTTCTGCTGTTTTCCACAAATCCAAAACCAGTAAAAAGGTTATCATATCAATAAATTGTGTGATTTAATCTGGAGGAGTGGGCAGATGAGATCTCCCTTGCAAATCTGTTGACATTATTAATGAGTTACAGTTTTAATGCTGAATAAAATCTCAATTGCAAACTGTGCAGTAAATTTATTCTCATGACACAGTACTGCATTTTAATAGTCTTCCATGACTTTCTCAGCTGGTTCACGTACAAGAAGCACCCATAAACTAAAGAATTATTGTTTGTTTTATTGCACCTTTCAGAGGTTTCAGCTAGCAGTGAGTATTATTTGTTTTGAAGGTTTTAGAAAAGATTCAGTGGAGTTGATGGGACAGTAGCAAGTAAGAGGAACAAAGTCCAAGAGGGAAGTTTCCTATGTACTCACAGATTCTACAAATGAATAAAATGTGGTATTTGAAAATACACCAAATTCTTCACGAAATCATGACCACATTTATAATCTTTAAGAACATTTGTATAGTCTAATATGGTCCTAGGAAAAAAAACATGCAATGGAATGCTATTTGGTGAAGGAAACTACCTTTTACTGACAGTTCTCATATTCCTTCTGTTCACGAGGCTTCACTGAGAATGTGATTTTCCAAACCCATATTTCCATAATCTCTTACCTTTTTGCTAGTCTTGCAAAGATGATTAGCTGGACACTTTTCAATGTTGTTCTGCTGGTTTTGCTTAATAATGAAGGTTTTAACTAAGACTCTCACTTCCTTTTCTCCCTTCTGTGGGATAAACTACCACATCTGTGATTCCAAAGACAAACAGAGAGGGGTGGTACTCAGTAAGAAGGTGCTCTGTTTCCTTTTATCTAATTTCCCTAATTTTTTAATTCCCTGGACAAACTCACTTGTCATGCATCTCTGTGACAGTCAGTTAGATAACGTGTTAGTGGTACTATGCTATGAATCACTTGCATCCCTGGTGCCTTATACTTTGGGCCTTGAAAGAGCTCTTGGGTGTTTTAATAAGGTTCCTCATTCACCCAGTCAAACAAGGTCCCTAAATCTAGACAGATTAAGTTTTTTTGACTGCTTAAATAATTTCATCTGGACTCCCTTGCTCTGCTCAAAGTGGTGGAATCAGAGCTAAATCACTATCCTACTTCATTTGAGTTTTCCCTTGTACAGCTAATCTTCCCCTCCAAAGACTTCCACCCTTTCTGAATCCTCATTTTCAAGAATCCCTACTCAACTTCTTGCAAACCTGTCTCATGCTGGGATCAGGGATCATTAATGGGCTGCACGTTTATATGGTTTTTTATTTCACAAATTCTCTCCTGTGAGCTGACAGGCAGAGTGGCTGCTTCCTTCTTCAACAGTGTTGAAGTCACTTCATTACAGCCAGAGGAGCCTTGCTCAAACCTGGGCTGTGACCGTGCAGTGCCCACAGCGCTGCACGAAGCACACACTTGCTCAGTGCTGTGAAAAAGCTGCCCACCACTCAGACTTGGCTCAACTGTACCCTAACTCAGACTGTCCCTTCTTGCCACTAAGAGTGACAGACTCAGACTGTCTCTTCTTGCCACTCAAAGGTGTGAGTGAGAGGAAGGACTGGCCTTCACACCATCCCTTGGTTTCCACAGGAATGCTTCCAGTCTGCTGACAGTGGCAATGAGAACTTTGAACACTGGACCACCAGGGGTATAAATGTATGGGAAGAAACAGAAAGGTTGCTTGAAGTCTTTTACTTAGGGCAGTGGAGAAAGACTGCACATTTCAACACTCTTGATATGTTGCCTGATGTTAAAGCAGTGGTAAGTCCTAAGAAATAAATATATTCTAAGTTGTAGATAAAAGAAAGCATTCAAAATGCTGGAAACCCTTGATGGGAAGCAGGAAAAGTGCTAAACCATCTAACTTGAATTTCAGGAAGGCTCTCGATCTTCTCCACTATCGTTCTGGTCCCTCAGTTTTTCCCCTTCTGAAGTACTGTTGTCTTCCTCCACCTAATGGATGCCACTCGAAAGCCTGTCATATTTAACCCAGTGATGTGTAAAAGCAAAAAAAAAAGGTGCATAAGGAACATGGGGGAGTTAATAGTTTTTTGAGTTTGACATGGCTCTGAATAAGCATTTAAGTTCAAGGCTGCCAATAATTATTTCTCTTTACCTCTGTGGATGAATGGTTAACAGGGTAAAAACCACAATAACCTGTGGCACTGTTTCCACTTTCATGTCTTTACAGGTGCACTGAAGTTTAACTGCATTAACAACACTGCTAGACTTAAGAAGGGCAGCATAAAACCTGAAGGAGTAAATGGCATGAAAATTCATTTCCAAGAAGACTCAGGCAACCTGATCAAGCAGATTGGGAGGGAGAGAGGAAGAAGTGTTAATAAATGCTAAAGAGAGCAGATCATTAAAAAGTACTGATAACAAAAATCACTAAGTAGAAAACGTCCTGAATTCTGACTACAAACTGAGATGTTGTGAACAACTGTGCAGATAGTAACAAAACCAAAACTTCTTCAACATCTTCAAGTGAAGCTGAAACAACAAAAACCCCCTACATATACTTTTTGCATTGATTTGAGGACAATCACCTCCTAATCTGTAAGACTGGTCTCTGCAGTAGAAGAGTCTCTCTAACAGTTCCAACCACTGTCAATGTTTTCACATTGTCACATTAGCAAAGCAACTTTAAAAAAAACACTGGGAAAAGCTAAGAGAAAACTCTCTGGGAAGTTGAGCTGCCACACAGAGGAGTGTTAAGATCTCAGGTTAATCAGTGCAGCTGTACCTTACCTGGGTCTGCAGTTTAACACCTCCACACGCCTCTACCTTCCTCTGTGCACAACAAGTACTGGGATCTGGAGCATTTGACCTTCCCCAGCTCTCCAGCAGAAACTCCAGTGCAACCTTTACCTTCAGCAAGGAGCTGTGTTCCTTTCCCCCCTCGTGTTCTGCGCAGAGCAATCTAATACACCTCATCATGTGGTGTGTTGCTATAGCAGCAATGAATCCAGCTGCTGCAACACAAAAGACTGACAAAAAGTTGGGTTTTTTTCCTGTCCACCCACCCGGTAAAAGTCAGGGTTGTTTTCTCATGCAGCAAATCTAACCCATATAGGCTCATGTCACCTGTGAGAGCTAAGTAATGGCAAAGACTAAAAAGAGAGACACAATTAAACTATAGGTTTTGCTTTGGGGCACAAACTGGGGTTTATTTTTAAGAAAACAAATGAGTCAGTAGTATGAAATCAACACCCTTTAAGCAGATAATCATTGTTTTTCTGCTCCTGCCATTCACTGGTTTCAAAATTTAAGTCCTTATCTCCATAGGAATTGCAATCACAAAATCATGCTCAGCAGTCAGAAATTCACTGGTACAGATACAGAGCCAGTACAGGTGACGAACATCAGATTTACACCTTCAGAAACAAAACAACCATGCACTTTCACCATTGTGGTCTGGAAAATGACTTTGACAAAATTTTTTTGCTTGTGGAACAGAAATTAAGTTATCTGGAAAATGCTAAATAATCATTATTAATACTGCCCTACCAGATTAAGCATGAGGACTAACCATAGCAGAGCCTTTTGAGTTAAACATTGATGCTTTACAGCTTCAAATGTATTCTTGCACTACTGAGACATTTCACAAATACCATTCAAAGTTTGCCTTGGGAAGTGTACTAGAATACGTGAATTACTACACTAAGGTCCCAGTCTTGTAACTCAGTCTTGGAGAACAAATTCTTCCTGCAAAGTAGGGCCATATTCTTCCTCCAGCAGCTTCAGCAGAGAAAAGGACAGAATATGTAACGTAGCCAAGCCCTTCCCCTGCAGAAAGCGTCTGCAAGAGAAGGGAATGAAGTGGCAGCAACCTGATACCTGCCATATGAACTGGGTCTTTCTTTTCTGAAATGGGCCTAATGAGGTTTTCCCAGGAACTTGCCTTCCCCAAAATGTGCTAGGCATTTTGACTAGGACTAACTGCTTCTCATTTTCAGGATTAAAAGCCTGTTCAAGGTGTGAAAAATACTATTGTTCCAGAATGTACTACAGCAACTACATCATCAAAAAGTCAACTTCTCTATTTAGTTCTCAATTTGTCTGAATGTAATCGAAGATTTAGAAAAAACAGCTACTACTGTCATGGACCTCAACCCACTGCATTCGGGAGTCCAAAATAAAAAAAACTCACTAATTACTAATTCATTCTCTTTTAGTGCTTTGTAAGTAGAGTCAAACTCTATCCAAGTTAATTCATAACATTTTTACCCTATTTTCATACAAGACTTGCCAAAGCTGTTTGTGGAATCTGCATCTTGCTGTATCTGTCAGCAAAAGCTGGCTTTGGAGTTCACAGCTCTCCAGTTTTGAAGATGCTCAAAGTAGCAGCTGTTCTAAGAGACCTCTGAAGATGGAAAACAGCAATGCAGGCTCCTGGAACAGTCACCTTACTTTGACTTGAAATAGGTATTTACCTATTGATTCTCATTTAAAATTCTGTCTGGCACTCTGGATACAGGGTCAAAACACACGGTGCAAGAGGACTCTCCTCACAATAATTTCTACAGTTACTGAATGCCATCCTCTTTTTAATACACGGCGAATTTTCTTCCCCTGATGCTGACAATCAGAACAGATAGGCCATGAAGCACATCCTGAAGTTGTATGATGTGTTTGAGTTTCAATTGGTACACAATTTTTTGCAACACTGTTAAGTATTTTGCCCAAGAACAACTACAAAAAAGCCCCAAAAGCTGAAAGGCAAGCAAACTTTCCATGCACATCTGTTAATATTACAGTCTGTCTTGAGTACTGTTAGCAGCTTCACTCAGATTCTGTATAGAGTAAAAAAAGTAAAAAAAGAAAACCTGCTGAGGGAGTCTAATGGACTACTAAACAACATCACCTGTTAGGAAATAAATGAACACAGGCTTTTGAAGAGCAATATCCCTCACTTTGAACCAACCAATTATCCAGGTCAGGCAGCTAAAGCTGCAGGCTGGAGCCCCAGCAGAAGTTCCCCCCACTCCATGACCTCTGTGGCTTTCCCACTCAACAGGACTTGCAGTCGTACAGCCCCTGCTCACTGTTTATAGAAGGGCTGACAACACACAGATTAACAGAGCCATAATTTCAATAATTCATGTCTGCTCTAATGTCCCAAGGCCAAAAGCAGCCTCCCATGTCACTCATGATTTCATGCTTTCACAGTCTTTATCTTTCCTGCTGTGTTCCCCCCAAACCCTGTTCTCCTTCATCCCATGGATCTGTAAAAAACTTCAGGGGACCTGCAAGAAAATCCAAACAGTTTTAGAAATTGTGTCTGTCAGTAATGGAAGACAGCCCTAAACTCTTGAGGTTTTTTTTTTTTTTTTAATCACAAGTAGGCACTTGGAATGTGCTAAGAAAGGTGGAAACCAGCTTCCAGATGGCAGTTACTTTTGTATGGAAGGGGCTGGGCACGGCTTGAGGCATCATCTCGTGCTTACTGTTCTGGAACAGAGTCAGTTAATATCTACCTGGGAAATGCAACAGGAGAAGGAGCCAATGTCAAACGTACTCAGAGGAAGGTTACTCTGCCTTTCTTTAAACACCTGTTGGCCAAGGGCTGCCTGACACAGATGGCATCAAGCACATGTGTGCTTCTAAGATGAATGGCTATTTTCACATCAAAATATTTTCTCACAAGAAATGCTACTGAACCTTCTAGAGGGCTCTGTTCCTACTGCCATAGGATAACTGATCCTTTACCTCAATACTCGAGCCATACAAAATAAAGGTAAAGCCTGGGTTCTGTGAGTACGGACTCCCTCTGGATGAACTCGGCCTGCAGCAGCTGCCAAGACTTGACTTTCCCTTTAAAAGGCAGTGTTAGCACAAGGGATGGAGTAACGGCACTGCTCCAGCACTTCCAAAGCCAAGCAGGAAATGGCACAGGGAATCACATCTCGCTGCTGCATTTGCCTGACACACAGCATTACCTCCTTCACAGCACCCCTGCCCAGGCACCAGGCAGCTGCTTGGGTCAACAAGCAGAAAAGGCCTCCCTAGTGCTGCCCAGAGGGCTGAAGGTTGGGCTGCAAAGCCAGGAGATGGCGAGATACTAAAAGCAAACAACCTGTGGTTGGGTCTGCTTGCTGACAGATTTCCAAGCCAGAGATGATTAGAGTTTTAGGCTTCCTTTATAGAGAGACCAGTACCCAGTCTTCTTCCCTCATTTAATTGCTTTCACAAGGAGCCAGGACCATTACGTCCCATCGATCCAAGATGCATCCTGGCTGAGCCAGCCTCTGTGTCTCAGCAGAGCTGCTGGGCACAGTGCAAGCTGGCTCCTGAGGGGTGTCAACAAGATGCTGTGCCAGCTCTGGCTCACAGCCTGCCACGCTGGACCCAGGCAAATCTTGCAGTCACTTGGACATCACCACCAGGTGCTCCTCAGGGTTCTGCAAGCCCCAACAGCATGGATCCAGCATGGCTTTGCAGAGTCTCCAAGCCCCATGCAAGCCACTGCACGTGAGGGCAGGCCAGCCAGAGGGCATGGCTGTGGCTGCACCAGTGCCAACAAGCCCATCTGAGCTCAAGCTGACCCGGATGCCCTTCTCAAATTAAAATGCCTCAGGCCACAGTGGTGGAAATACAATGCAGAACTCTCTGTGGCTGAGCCGTTTTACAACACTACAACTATTTTGTTCCAGTTCCAGCACTGCTGGGAAGGCAGAGAGGAGAGACAGGAGAGAGCAGCCCTGGATTGGCACGGGAGAGACCTTGCACTGAAGGCAGGCAGAGTTTGTGTTACGAAACTGTGCCCTTATCTCATAATAGCTGAAAAAAGGTTGTGACAACTGAAGTCTTTACAGCTCCTCCTTCCCCCTATTCCCTCCTCCCTGAGGATCCAACTATCTGGTAACTGGCAGTGCATGCCACTGGCAGCCAAACAAACACTCAAGCCCTATGATGCAAGAACCCACAGTGTCCCAAAAAATTATTTCGATTATTTGACAAGTGGGACTTCTCACACAGTGTGTGTGCCTCTGGTTGAGATTAAACTCTGAACGCAAAATAAAACACTTTAAGCAAAATAGGTCAGAATGAACAAAAACCCTTTGAAGCCTGGGCTCAGCCTTGCTTTTTGCCCACCAGCACTGGACCCCCAGGGTGTCTGGGAAGACTGGTGTGCCACCCAAGTACACTGCCACACCAAACGAGGAACCCTACCTTGACAGAGAGCAACTGCAGCGACCCTACCCGCACACACCTCCATGGATGCCTGTAAGAAGCCTGCCAGCTTCTCAGCTGGCTCCTACAGGATTGCTGAACAAGTGAGAAAATCCAGATACATGGCAAGGGAAGAGAAAATAAGAGGAAGAAAGCAAGCAAGCAAGGAGGATATACGTAATTTCCAGCCTATTTTTCATCACTGCTACCTCTTCCCCTAGAGTGCCTGTGAACAACGTAGGAACTGGAGGGTTTGACCTGTGTTCCCCATGCTGCTACAAGCAGCACATTCTTTCCAACACAGGACTGGTCTGTGCAATCCCCTTGTTAACTACTGATGGGCCACTAGGAATTTTTGCTCACTATTCTGAATTGTTTCTGTATTTCTCCTTCCTGGGGAGAGTTCACTGGCCGCCACAAAACATTGCCAAATATTTGCCACCCGTGTCAAGACTTCGTCAAGTCTTTGCATTTTTTCTCTCTTTTAGGTGCTTGACATGGTCCTTGTCTTGTCCTGCTGCCCTTCCAGAGAACGGTTACTATGGCACTGAATACAAGGCCAGGGATGCTGTATGAAGCAGCACTGTAACACCGGGGGGAAAAACGTTTGAAGACTGGACTACACCTCTACAGCAGAGTGACAGCTCGAGCACTTCCAAAGCAACAGAGCAAACATGCAAACACAAGGGGCCAGGGAGCAGTTTGATAAAACAGCCTTTTTCTAATGGCTCTCAAAAGGATACATTTAAAAAAAATCCCCCCCAAAAAAGTGGCAATTAGGTTCCCTACCTCCACAGTTGCTTACACTCCTGCAGAGATGGTTTCATATGAAACACGTTTCTTCATTTATATTTTAACATATTTCTGCAAAAGCAATGGCTCAAACTGCCTCAAAAACCATCAGGGCTTAATCATGCCAGCCACTGGCCTCTGGCCACTCACCCAAAAGCAATGGGGCTGCTGCTGGTCCAGCCCAGACCTCCTGCTCTCTTGTCCCCCACCACTGCCCACCCATCATCACCTCAGGCCCACCCCTAAGCAGCCTAGGTGTGAAGTTTGTGCTGGGGGCACATGGCATGCTGTCATGGCTCATTTTTTTACATTGGGCAGACAGTTTTAAAAGAGTGCAATGTCTCATTCAGCAGTTCAGTGATAAATCACCTTTAAGACATAAACAGACGTAAGCAACGGATGAGGTGAAGGCAGCAGACAGTCTGAATTTGCATATATTCTGTTTTAAGCATCTAACATGAATGACCTGAATTGCCCACGTGGAGACACCTGCCTCTGAAGTTACTGGGAATTGCTGCTCCTAATGCTGTCATCTGAAATGCATCCAAGTTGGACACTTAAAGCAGATGGTATCAGTACATCTCCTTAGGTTCTGCTCTAAGCAGGCAAACCCTAACGTCTTTTAAATGAACAAAATAAATTACTGGAGCGCAAACTAAAATCCAGGTAATCCAGGGGCTGTAGGGACCTTTTGCAGAATCCCCTTATGCCAGAGTGGTTATAGCTGGTGAGAGAATAGCGATGAGGGCTTCTGCCTGAAGCTCTAGCTCACTTCATCCATATATTTGCCTTTACCTCACCTAACCAGCACAAAGTGAAGAAGGTGAACCCAGTACAGAAAAACAAACCTTGTGGGCAAAATGGAGGCCAGCCAAGGAGGTGGGTGGAAGTCAGGAAGTGCCACCCTTCCCTTGGAGTCGGTGCTTGTGCCATGGGTGGATGGTGAGTGACAGTGGATGTTCTCAGAACCAGGGCTTTTAGACAAGGAGCTGAGCAATATTTCTGATCACCTATCATTATGAGTCATACAGTTCTTCTCCATAATATTCTGCCTTGCAGTACTGGCCAGATTATGTTACAGTAGATAATTTTGATTACCAAGGTTTCCCTAGCAGTTTCAGTCAGACACAGCAGTCTTCCTTGCTTTCTGATCCTAGATTCAGGTTCCTCTGATTGGAACAGGTATTAAGATTCCTGCAAATACAAAGCTTTATACAGTCTCCCAGAACATTTAATCCCTATGATTATTAGGGTTATATTTACATACTGTCATTATCAAATTTTGTTTTGTTAAGTTTGAGGGGCTTTTTTTTTTGCCTACATCTGTCATAAAATATAAAAATTCTGCCTTGTAAGAGATCTAAGGATTTCCTTTTTTCAGCTTAGCATAAACTATACATGGTGATGTTTGCCTCTGTAGATATGTGGTTGGAATCCTGTTAGCATTTATGTATGCCTCCCTAGATACTTATTCCATGCTTTAATTAACCCTAGGATTTGAGTGTTTCATGAGAAAATTATCAAGTAGGGCCACTGTAGAGTGATTTAACTACTCAGCCAAGAGGGAGACAAGGATATTTTATTTTCAAAATTACAAAGGATATGCCAACAACCTTTTAAGTACAGTAGTTCACTGGCAGTTATAGCACCATGATAAAACCAAAGTCACTGAAGATAGCACCATGACATTAGTAGTTGAAAAGCTAAAATGGATATGCATGTCTGGTCTGTTTTGTTTTACCTAGTTTAAGGGTATCAAGGGAAGTGTGTCATATCTATCTGACAGACTGCTTTTATAACCACAACCTGGCATTTTATATTTACAGCTTGGCACATACTATGAGGGAAAGTGATGTGCAGCGCTCATCCGGTCCCTCATGTGTGATAAACATTAAGCTGCCACAAATCCCAGATCAGCTAAGCATCTCCATTTGAGAGCAATCCTGCAGTCTGGCAGGTAAGGTGGGACTGGAGCAAAGAGGCCACCAGCTAAATGAGACCTCAGGACCACCCCTGATCTCACCTGCCAGTCCCAGGCCCTGGGGACAGAAGCAACAGCACCCATCTCTGTGGGCCTCCTGCTGCTAACCCAGGGCCAGCTGACTGTGTGCTTAGGCTACCTGAAACACCACTGAGCAGATAATGCACACTTCACCATCTGGAGCTTTCCTCCTCAGCCACAAATGCCAGAAATCTTATTTCAAAGAAAAGAAAAAAATTCATACATTTCTCGTCCATATGCTACTGGGAGCTGACTGCCTCTCTGAAGCTGACCCTGGCTACAGGTCAGGTCTGCAGGTTTGCAGAAGACAGGGGAAGAACCAGACTCAGCTGATAGGTGAAGTAAACAGTGTCCAACACCATGGCAACGAGAACAAATTCCTATCTATCTGCTTTCATACATGTCTTCTCAAGCTTGCTGCTGTGCTCCTGTGCTGCCAGGCAGCACGAGCATTCTTGCTGTGAGGCTGCAACAGCATGCCTCCCTCAATGCTATGAAAGTTATTTTGCCCTCAGGCAACAGAAACCCGAACACAATTTTGTTTGACAAGGCTTCTCACTAAAAAAAGAACCATAGTATTTAACAGGAACAGTCCTTAAAATATACAATCAACTTTTTTTCTTTTTTAAATAATCACATCTTCAACTTTCAAATATGCTATTATACACAGTAAGTAAAATGACTTCAAATAAAAAAATTCTATAAATAACTATATATTTGTTTCCTTTTGTTTGCTTTATTGTTTGCACAGCACTTTTTACTTCTATTTGTGCAGCTTTTTAATGTAAAAGCAGAGGAGACTAGTAACAGAATAAAAGTAACACGGACAAGAGATTAAGGGAAATGCATTAAGCTAAAAGTATTTTTAACTCTTACTTTAATATTTGATTACACTTCATGGCACTCATCTACACTTTTGCAGGAAGGCAAAAAGTAGGATTTTGCTGCAATTTTACATATTGCTTTATTATCTTACCCCCAATGTTTTTAGTTGTAGTTCTTTGCCAATAGCCATCTTTTGTCCTTTTTAGCAACTTGCCTAAGTAAGTCTGGGAGATCAGCAGGAAGCAGCGACATGGCTGAGATACTTCCACCTCCTCACTGCTCTTAGCTGAGCGAATGTTTCCCTGTAAGCGAGAAGAGCCCCAGAATTCTGGAGAGGATCCTAAACCACATTCATGCACAGACTTCAGAGAAACACAGATTCAACGTTGCCTTACCTGGTCCACCACCCTGCTGTTTGTGCTGGCCCAAGGCATCTCCACCCGCATCACGGACACAACAAGCACAAGGTGAGGCTGTGTGTACAAGCCTAAACCCTCTGCCATTTTATCCATCATATTTTGCAGAACCCATCTCCATCACCTGGCTGACTTCAAGCAGGCAAATCAGATGTAAACTGGCTTTTTGAAGGCCCTGTGTTACATCTAATAGAGCCAGTATTTCTGAACACACTCACTGCTGGAGGTCACCGTGCTCCCATGCAGCCAAAGCACAAGTGAAGCTCACAGGATCTGCTGAAACTTAGCTGGCTCCTGCACCCCTGCTCCTTCCCTGTGTGGAAGAAACTCTGCTTTTGAATTCAAGGAGTCCAACTAAGCACGTTCCTAAGTCTTGGGAGGACTGGAAACCAATAAATCTTGCATTGACAGAGATGCAGCTGTTTGAAATAAAAACAACTCTTGATTTTCATTTATGGGCCTATTAGCATTTTTTTTAATTCATGCACTGGGATGTAGTGGTTTCCCTCTCCCTAAATCTCTTTGAAAGCATGTTAATGTGTCTTCTTTTTAATTTAGCAAAAGCAAAAATGGCCAGATTCAGAAAATCCATTCCTACACAGAAAGAAATGGTGTGAATTAAATAGGGCACCGTCAACAATTACAATAATATGCAGGTATAACTGTGTCTATCTGCTATTAGCATGGAAGGTAAGTACAAAGAACAGAACCATGATGAATGTAAAAGCCTTCCTAGAGAAACCTTCAAGGAAAATGTGATTATAAACAGTAGGTAAACCACCGTGCAGGTTTTTACATGACTTACCAAGGCAAGCCTGACTTTCCTGGGAGTATGCTGAAGTACAGTCATATGGGAACAAAAGGAAAGGTGCAAGAAGACAGAATGAAATAAACTTGACCATCATGTTTCAGTGAACTTTGTCAATGTGCAGTACACGAAACACTCTCCAGTGTCCAGCTGAGGGCACTGCAATGGGACATCTTGCTGCTTTCATCTGGCCTCACAATACATGTGCCACTGTCCAAAGAGCTCTAAGTGCAAGTTTGGACCTCGTTCATAATATCCACACCTACTTTCACTTCGACTCATTTAAGTGTGAAATGTACAGGAAACTGAAAAGCCAAACTAATTAGTCAGGTTGGATGCCTGCCATCAACTCAGGTAGCTGAACAGGGTTCTGGCTCCAGCTGCAACCACTTTGTTGCAATCTTCAGCCATGAAGCCTGAAACAAACTTCACAATTACTGTAAAAACCCTATTCCCACACCTGAGCTGGGCTAGTGGCTTCCAACCATATCTGGTTGGGCTCAACTGGAAGACCCTTTCCTGTATCTACCCTTTTTCCCTGTGCATGGCTCTGTAGGGGAGGGGGTCCCCAGAAAGTCTGGGAGAAGCTGTGAGCAGCTGCCCCCTTAACAGTGTCTGGAAAGACTCAACCACAGCCAAGAGCAGCTTGAAAATAGAGGGACAAGATGGTGAAAGAGAGTAGGAACTAAAGTAGCCAGGAGAGCTATCACCCCTGAGCTGGGTTGCTGGGGAATCCATCTGGGATTGTTGGACAGTCAAGACTGTGGGTAGCACAAGTACTGCTGAAGCCAGCTGTCTGGTTTGCCTTCTCCTGACATTTATCCAACTGATTTCCTTTGAAAACATTCCATGCAGAGTTTTGGCATAAAGCATTCTGGCAGAAAAGTCTGTAAAGAGTTAATACGTTTGGTTTCCAGCTCTGACAGGCTGGATTCATTTCCTACTTACACTCAAATGAAAATCTTCTCCCTGTGCTTTTCCAAAAGAAGTTCCCGTTCCATTTGAGTAGATAAGCAGCCTTTTGCTCTAGAGAGGCCAACGCAGGAAAGTGAATGAATGATGTTGATTAAAAGAGAGGCAAAACAGCCCCTGCCTTCCTGAGGAGACCTACACAATTCTTAAAACACCACACTAAAAGAGCCCGGAGGTTCATATTGGAAAAGTGACTCTCAGGATTGGGTTCCTGATAATTTAAAAATAGAGCACCAACCCAAACTGCATTCATAATAAGTAAAGCAGTAGTTTTAATTAGTTTTCACTGAACAAGGAAATTTCTTAATTTTATTTTGAAGAATGTGGTCAAATATATTTTAGCAATTTCACTGTTATTATTTTAAGCTCTAGTTTTAGTATCAGATGAAAAGTGAAATATTCTCAGTTTATCATCTTTGTTTTAGCAACATTTTATTTCCTTCATTTTTTACCCAAATCTAACTACAGCTATTTTTCTTTCAATAGCAACATTTGGTATTTGTATCAGACAATCACCATAGCAAGAAGGTATCTGTAACTGTGAACTCAACAGAACTGAGTGTTATCAAAATAGTTTTAGAAACAATGTTTGACAATTTATAAAATGCCACATATCACGGCAATACTCAGGCCTGTGCTTTTCCCTAAAAACAAAACAAATTAAAATTAATTTCTGGCTAAAGTTATGGATAAAGTACAAAGATAAATGACGAATCCCCCTTGCCTTTTGGTCTGGTCCCCTGACCACACTAAACCTTAGCATTTAAATGGAAGCATGATCCCTAAGTCTTTGAATTTTTCGCTGAGAATAGGTAGGACTGCCACCCATAGCACAAATGGTGAAAAAGGACAAAATTATAAAACAGGGAGATTTTTGATTTGATTGCAGATGAAAGATCAGCAGAGACATTTGGGAAGCCAGATCTCCCCAGTGCCATGACACATTTCACCTATAGCTGTACTAAAACTTAGCACTGTGTGCTACTATCTTCTTCCACTGACTGCCAGTTGCCTGATCAGTGAGCTATAGCTAATCACGTCTCACTTCGCCTGCAGCCTCAAATTTCCCACTCCAGTTCTACTAAAAAGATGCATGCCAGTGTGAGTGCACCACCAAACCTGATTAAACTTCTCCCCTTCTGCCTCTGTTCTGAGAAATCTTTTATTTCATGTCTACCTGGCAGGTAGGAAGAGAGCCCAGGACTCCAGTACTCACATCCTCACACCTGGAAGTCCCCAACTGTGTATGGGAGCTTTTACCAAGGCAAGCCTGACTTGCCAAGACCTATTCCCTTACAGATCCAGCCCTTTCTGAAGACAGAAGTTTCTAGTCTCCAGGCTAGTGTCGTGCTTGCAACTTTACTCTTGTTTTCCTGATACATGGATGTACAAGGTATAGTGACATTTCTTCCCAGGTTCATGCAAGAACCCCTGATCTTGCCTTTATTCCAGATGTCAATCAACAAAATTTATATGACAGGAAGGATTTCTTTCAGCTACTATTCATCTGCAATGGAAGCTGTAAAGTACCCCTAAAAGACCCTCTAAATCCTGTACTTATCCTGAGTTCTGTGGGATCCATTTCTCCTTAGCCAGCTTTGAACATATTAAAAACAATGTCTGCTTGCATTCCAGTGCAACTTGTCCTTCTTTCTAAAGCACCTCTTCAGCAATTTTGGACAAAAGGAAACCTGGGTCACTGGATGTTTGTATAAGGGGGAGAGGATGTGCATGATACCCAAGAATCGTGTTGTATTTTCACCTGCAGGAAGAAAGAGCAGAGCCTGTCAGGTGACTAATGGGTGTCCATTCTCAGGAATGATTCTCCACCTCAAGCACTGCAGGAGAAAACCCTCTACGACCTGAAGAGTTAAAACCCATTATGACCTGAAGAGTTAAGTGCAGTCTGGTCCAGGAAATGGAGGTGACTGCCCTCCTGGAATTCAAGCACTTGGGAATGACTGGTGCATTACACTTTGGACCTCCAAACGAAGCACTTGTGTAAATATAGATAATCTTGACATTATCCTTATCTATCTTTACAGATGTTATTAACATATCTACAGATAAATGCTGGGGGAAGACAGCTAGGAATTTGTATGTGAAGAAGTCAAGTTGAATACAGCTGCAGATGATTAAACCAGTTTTAATTAACTAGTATTGAACCAGTCAGCACTCGGGAGCAAGAATGCAAATGAAGTGTTTGTGTGTCCTGGGCATTTGGCCTGGGCAGCCAGGGCAGCAGCCACGACAGAAACTGCTGCAATCTCTGCAGATCATAGAGCAACTACAGCCAACATGAGCATGACAGGTCACTCAACTGTGGTAAAAAAAATGCATAATGAAATGGGTATGGACTCCTGCACTGGAAAATGAAAGCTTTCTGGGGTGGGGGAAGCAAGGCCCAAAATGCAAACCAGAGAGAGTAATTTTATCTCTCTATACTGTAGGAGAAGGGGCAAATATTCCCCACAGCTTAAGCAATATGACTCTACATCCATTCTGACTGTGCTCTGGTAGCATTAGTCCATCAGACCTGTTTGCTTTGCCTTCAATGGGGTCTTATTATGACTAACTATGACAAACTTTTAGGAGAAACTGTAATTAAAAATTGGTTTTTAAAGGATGTCTACGTTTACCTTGAAAATACCATATTCAACCAGTTACTTAAAAATCAAAGCTACTGATGTTCAGGGAAAACTGTGGATTTCTGCTTTTTACTTTTTCCTTTGAAATTCTGCTCCTGAACTTGCCCCACCTGACACTAAAACTTTTGTTTCTCTCCAGTTCAGTTGCTTCTCTCCAGTTCAGTAGCAACAAGGCTGCTCCCCACATGGAAATTATTTTAATAGTAAAACGTACCAGACACTTCGCAAAAATACTTCAAAATGAAATGAAGCTTTGAAATTATAGCAAATTTTAATTTTTATTTTGATATCACTGAGAACATTGTATTTTAAGAACTGCTCCATCAAGGGATGTGAGGCAAGTTGTAAAGTCTTAAGGAATACAGTAAAAGCAACATCATTCATAACTGGGTGTATTATTTTTGGTTTAGAACAGGAAATTTGTTTTAGAAAAAAATTATAAAAGGACACTCAAATTAGAAATCACTTGTACTCATGTATTTGCAATAAATACTTAAAACTAGTAGCTGAATGTGGAGGGAACTTTCCAGTTCTGCTGCCATTCTTTATTTGAGCTGGCCTAAGAGGGGATCCTGGGCTCAAATTCTCTTGAGCCTGGAGGAATGAGTGGGGAGATGTACCTAGGACTTGTTTCCAGGACCTGTTCCTCACCACACAAATGCAAAGGACCAGTTTTTGAGAATATGCCAGGCACCTGGGTACCTCATCTTGTCTGCAGAGAGCAAATGGCTCACAGACAGTGCATGAGAAAGCCCATGTAGCTCTGATTTTCCAAATGGGAAGCTTGCCTAGGAGTTGTTCTGTTTGGTCCATTTTTCTTGCTCAGTACAGTTGGCAGGAAGGAGAATGAACCAAGTGAGAGAAGGGCAATCAGGACTCTCTCCTTTGTGTAGTCAGCCCACACCTGGGACTATCTGCAGCTCAGTACTGCAACCTCTGTTCCCTTGAAGGAAACTCAAAATCTTTGTTCAGTTCCTGATTTATTCTCCTGTGAGGTCAGTTTAAACCTCCATTCTCCCCAGCAGTGATTAACTTCACTTAGCTTTTGCTACAGCTAAATCCAGTACTGGTACCTTAAAGTAAATGTTGGGGTCTTTTTTTATTTTTTTTAATGACAGTGCTAAAAACAAATAGAAAGCAATCAAATTAAAGATAATTGAAATCAGCTTATCTGCTCAGACACTGCAGCAAGCATTGCTCAGAGAGTTCAAAACTTGCACCTGAAATATGAGACTTTTTCACAGCATACTGTGAAAAGCCAAGGTGGCTGGGACTTTTCCCAATACAGCTTCATGGGTTGGAAGGGACTTTAAAGATCATGTAGTTCCAACCCCCTGCCATGTGCAGAGACACCTTTTACTAGACCAGGATGCTTAAAACCTCATTCAGCCTGGCACTGAACACTTCCAGTGATGGAGCATCCACATCCCTGGGCAACCTGTTCCAGTGCCTCAGCATCCTTATAATAAAAAATTTCTTCCTTACATCCAACCTAATTTCAGTTTAAAGCCAATGCCCCTTGTCCTTTCACTATCAGCCCTTCTAAAAAGTCTCTCTCCAGCTTCCTTGCAGGCTGCCTTCAGGTATGGACAGGCTGCAAAAAGGACTCCCTGGAGCCTTCTTTTCTCAAAGCTCAACAGTCTCAATTCTCATGGCTTGTGTTCACTGGAGAGGTGCTTCAGCTTTCCAATCATCTTTATGGCCTCCTCTGAACTCGCTCCAGCAGGTCTAAGCTGCTCCTGTGCTGGGAAGCCCTGAGCTGGACACAGGGGCAGAATCCCCTCCCTCACCCTGCTGGTCATGCAGCTTTGGATGCTGTGCAGGACACAACTGGCTTTCTGGGCTGTGAGAGCACAGTGCTGGGTCATGTCCAGCCTCTCACCCACCAGCACCCCCAAGTCCTTCTCCTCTGGGCTGCTCTCAATCCATTCTCCATGTAGCCCATATTTGTACTTGGGATTGCCCTGACCCAGGTGTGTAGGGCTTCGCACTTGGTCTTGCTGAGCTTCATAAAGTTTGCACAGGCCTAACCCTCAAGCCTGTCCATGTCCCTCCAGCGTATTGACTGTACCACACAAGTTTGTCATCTGCAAACTTGGTGAGGGTGCCCTCGATCCCACTCTCCATCAAAGACATTCAGCAGTGCCAGTCCCACTATCAAGCCCTGAATGCCACAAGTCACTGCTCTCCACTTGGACATCGAGCCACTGACTGCAACTCTTGGAGTGCGACCATCCAGCCAATTCCTCATCCACTGAGTGGTCCATCCATAAAATCCATTCTGTTTTCCCTGTTTAAAAATGGGGGTTAAACTTCCCTTTTTCCAGTCAGTGGGAACTTCATCAGACTGTCACAACCTCTCAAGTATGATGGATAGTGGCTTAGCCACATCATTTACCAGTTCCCTCAGGACTCACAGATGGACCTCATCAGGTCACATGGACTTCTGCACCTTCACGTTTATCTGATGGTCTAAAACCTGATTTTCTCCTACAGTGGATGGTTCCTTATTCTTCCAGTCCCTGCCTTTACCTTTTGTGACTTGGGTGGTGTGGTGGGAGCACTTGCTGGTAAAAATTGAACCAAAAAAAAAGGAAAGTAGCTGAGTACATCCGCCTTCTCCATGTCCCACATAACCACATTCTTTTGCAATCATACTTAAAAAAATATCCAGGCAAATTGAAACAAAGAGCATATTCATAAAGATTGCATTATGCTCCTAATTTGTCATTCAGCATTCTGGCTTAATTCCCTGTTTGTTCTGATTCCAGCCCCCTGTTTATAAAACAGGATTAATAGCACATCTTATCTCACAGCATTTTTCTGGGGACACAGACATTTATGAGCCTGGTGTGATAATAAGATCACATAGACAAGAAGCTTAGAAATATCCAAGACCATTCCTGCTGGAACTGTCTGGACAATAACCCAACAGGCTCAGCACCAGCCAGATATGAATACAAGGACTACCTTGTTCCTTTGAGCCCTGGGGCAGTGTTTGTTACAGCAGAGGCGAGTGCAAGCAAGCCAGACCAGTCAGAGACAGTTGGGAGAAAGGGGAGTTCCTGGGACACCAGAAGACACTGGGGAGGAGAAGGGAAGAAGTGGGCTGAGTAACAGGTAAAGACATGATGAAAGATAGGATCAGAGCAGGAGAGAAGGGACACAGCAGAGGCAAACGATGGTGAAAATAGAGAGGGGAAGGTGTAAGCAGCTATAAAGGAAACTCTCTTGCAAGGCACACATTCCTTCGCCTATGAATCAAAACAATTATTAATAATCATTAATTCATGCTCATATGAACCTATCAGTAGTTTCTGGGGCTATTCAGTAAACCCAGCCTGGAGTCAGTTCAGGTCTTAATGGAGATTTTCTCAGAATTTTCAGTTCTTATGTTCCTTGTGCCTTGTAACAGCACCGGCAGTGTCACTTCCGAGCAGCCTGAGTACTCCACATTTGTCACTCCATGCAAACACACAGAAGTGCAGTTAAATTATCTCACATAACACACACACAGTCTCTTTGCAGTGTAGCTGCAGAGTAAAATACCATTCCTTCTTAACCAAAGACATCACTCCTTCCACCAGGATCAACATAAAGATTAGCTGTGAAGAGCACGAGGGAAACTGATTGATCGGTTGATTTTCACTCATCACTCACGTGATAACCGTATGTCCTGAACACTCAGCCCTTAAGAGTTCATCAGTTACACACCTGTTAGCCTCTCTCCAAACTGTTGCATAAATAAGGAGATAAGAAAATAGCAATGAGCATTACAACATGCCTTGGATTTCACTGCTCTTTGTGAAAAAATAAATGGACTGCACATAAAGGTTGAGCTGGAGATGAGGGCTCCTTCTTTCTCTCCCTAACTCACTTGGACAGTATAAAAGCTCTCAGACATTTCTTCCCTCAACATGAAAAGGATAAAGCAGCTGTTAACACAGGCTGTTATTCAGGAGGCTGTTAAACGAAATCAGGCAGAAATGTATAGCTCTCCCTGTCTCTCACACATCAGTGTCAGGGCACAGTCTAATAACTGAGCGATAAATCAAGTGAGCCGAAAGTCTAAACGTCCCACTGTCTCACTAAAGCAACTGCAGCAGTTTTCATCCTTCTGCCTAATAGTGCTTAATCCTCACCCAAGTGACATGAAAGGCACCATCTTCTGAGGAAGGAAAGGATTTCCCCAGGAATTCACCCAGGTATGTGCTAGAACTAAATACAATGCGTGTGTCTTTGAGAAATTTCTTTCTTGTTTATTTTGATAGCTTGACAAATTTATTTGCTAAAACAATAAATACAGCTCTGGCATTGTTGTATAGCCCTTCTAAACAGCACAGGCTTTTGTAGACCTCTTGTTGTAGAGGACCTCTAAATGGTACAGAATTTTGTAGCAATTTCCAGTATCTTACCACAATTTCCAATCCAGTCACCTCAAAAATGAAATGGTAAGACACAGATCAAAGGCCCATTTCACCAAGCAGAGACCTTCAGATTAAATTTCTAAACTGAGCAGCTGCAAATGCCCTTGGGAAAATCTTTGTTTACTCTCAATAGTTTTATTTGTTTGTGAATGCTGTATGTTTCACTGACTACTGAACACATCAGTACTTCAAATGTAGGGCAAAATAGTACTTGCCAATGTTCTTACAGACCAGGGTTCCCCTTGCCCCAACCCCCAGTTTCAAATACTGTTCACGAACATATTATTATGTTCTTGCTATTTCCACTAAGGCCTTAAAATTACACTGAACCCTGGCCACAGAGTGAAAGCAAAACTATGATTCTTCTCCAAATCTCAAAGGGCACTTGGCTGCGGGACCTACTGTGCCAATGCACACCCAAAGGCAAGTGGAACCAGCTCCTTATTCCCAGCAGTACAAACATGGTGATGGGACCGACCTTGCTGTGGATGTTTCTGGTCCAGCACAACTAAGCCAAATGGCTGCTAACTTCCAGAGTGTTTTCTAAAGGTGAAGTAAGTCAGAGTGAAAATGTCTATGCTTATTATACTGGGCAATTAACATTTTAGTGGAAACCCCTCATAATGTGGGATGGTGAGTGAGAAATATACTATTGATACACTCTAAAACTGTGTAGCATCAGGACAACACTAAGACACACTGAGTTAGGCATAATACTGAAGAGTAGGATTCTTACATCAGAGAAAAAAATGTTTAAATCAAGTTCACACATTTCTGTGCTGGTGATAAGACCCAGGAGAAGATGAAGGGAAAGCCTTTCACTTTGTGTGGGTTTTTTTTCCACGAAGCCCACTTGATCATCCTGCTGTGTGTAGACAAAGTGCTCAACCTGCTTGCTCCTGCTTGCTCGAGCTGATGCTGGGATGCCATGGCCACTGAAGCAGCCTGTGACTGACAGGTCACTTTAGCAGCACAAATCTGATTTGCATCTGAGACTGTCACACAAGCACACTGGTGTCAAAACTGCCTCAGCATACAAGGCACAGCTTATCTTGGCTTGACACTGCCCACGAGAGACCACCCTGCTTTTTGAGTGGCTCTGAGCCTGCAAACCAGAGGTCAGTGTTTTGCCACCTCCTCTCCCAGTGCTAGGTGTTAGATACCCTGAAGCTGTTTCCAGGAGCCAAAAGCCTGATGTTCTGTACTGTCAAGCAACAGTGAGGGATAAGCTGGCCAACACCTGCACAGGGATGCCATTGATGCTGCTTACCTTCTTTGATACACTACAGCTTTTTGACTTTTATTCTTGATCCCATGCATGTTTCTGGGTGACAGAAACTATTTGAGGCTTTTCTGTTAATAGTTTCTTGATCCCTTGAAATGGCAGAGGACAACTCTCCATGATGCTGTGTGTTGTGTGGACAGGCTTTGGTAGAGGGCAGGCTACAGGGCTGGCTTCTGAGAGAAGCAGCTAGAAGCTTTTCCCCCATGTCCAAGGGAATCTATGCTATCCAGCTCCAAGATACTGGCCAAGTCTGAGCCCACCAGCAACACTGGTAGCATAAAAAATGATTGCAGATGGCAAAAGGAATGAGAATATGTGAGAAAAACAGTTCTGCAGACTCCCAGGTCAGTGAAGAAGGAGCACGAGGAGGTGCTCCAGCATGAGAGGAGACTCCCCTGAAGCTCCATGGTGGAGCAGATATCCACCTACACCTATGGCCCCACACCAGAGGCAGGGGGATGCTCAAAGGAGGATGTGACACTATGCAAAGCACATGCTGGAGCAGGACTTGTGGCCCCATGGAAAAAGGAGCCCACATGGAAGCCAGATTGCTGGCAGGACTTGTGAACCCATTGAGAGACCCATGCTGGAGCAGTTCATGAAGAACTGCAGCCAGTGGGAAGGACAAATGTTGGAGAAGTTCTTGGAGAACTGTCTCCCAAAGGAGGGACTCCACACTGGAGCAGAGGAAGAGTATGAGAAGTCCTCTCCTTGAGGAGGAAGAATCAGCAGAGACAATGTGTGATGAATTGACTGCAGCTGCCGTTCCCTGTTTCCCCTTGTGCTACTGGGAGGGACAAAGTACAGAAAAATTGGAAATGAAGTTAAGACTGGGAAAAAGGGAAGAGGAAGGAGAAAGTGTTTTTAAATTTGGTTTTATTTCTCATTATCCTCTGATTTGGCTGGATAATGAATGTAACTAACTTCCCCAAGTGTTCCATGACAATAACTGCTGAGTGATCTCCCTCTATCCTTATCTTGACCCGTGAGCCTTTCACAGTGTTTCCTTTTCCCTGTCCAGCTGAGGAGGAAAGTGACAGAGAAGCCTTGGTGGGCACCTGGAGTCAATCCAGGGTCAATCCACCACATGGAAGTGCTCCCTCCTATATCAATATTTGCACAGTTTGCTCTGGTGCCATCTGGCTATAGCCTGGCAAATCTTACAGATACAGATACATCCACAGTGAATTTTAAGGTCTAGCTTTGCTTGGTCAGGCCTAGGCAGTCCTGGGTGCAGCATGACTACAAGGTACATATCAAACTCCACCAGTTTCTTTGTATTTTGCTGGGGAGAAAAAATGGAGAGGAAAAGCATCACTAAGAACAAGAGACAGTCAAGCCCGGCTCAGAGAATGAAGGCTGGGGACATTCACACCATGATGTCATCATATTCTAATGCCATTAAACGTGGAGACCTCACCTCTGGCTCAGGGAGTCATCAAGCCACAGTCTTTTCTGTGCTGGGAAAATATTCTGAACGACCATCAGCATATTTTCCCTACCTCTGGCACCCTGATGAATACATGTATGACACCTCAGGGCTGCCTGCAAGCCCTTACATGCACAATATGCACAGCTGGACATTACTGCTGCTCCAGCAGCAGATCTGGCTTAGCAGCTTCCCAGGAGCCAAATGGATAAAGGAGCTGACACAGCTGTGAGGACAGTGGCACGAAGAGGGCTGAGCAGAGTGTGTGGGAGAAGGGATCTGCCACTGACAGTGCAGCAACACAGACCCAGAGCCCATAAAAGCTGTGCTGCCAATTGTGTGAAGCTTTCCTCCCTGCTTATCAAATGGAAAATATGACACCTGTCTTGGGACGCTCCCTCGACTGTTAGTGACTGTCACACACCCTGAGCAGACGTTTCAGGCTGTGCTGCCTGACAAATCTTCCAATGGATAGGAAAACAAATCCTTTATTTGCCCCCTGCCAAGTGACTTTATTTTAAAGAAAAAAAGGAATTCTTGTTCTTCTGCTGAGTAAGATACCTGGTATTCAGCAGTGACTTGTTTGTTCCAAGGAAGCAAAAAGGGCTTGGGATAAGCTTACTACGTTTTAGCACAGCTCAAAATACAAAGGATGCCTCTTCAAACGCTCCCTCAAAGAGTGGATCCAATGCTTTTACATATTACTGACTGTTTTCCAGGGAGGCTGCATCTATTATGGCTGCTATAAGGTCCATCAGCTAAGGTATGAAATCAGAATTATTTTTAGAAAAATACAGGCTGGTGGAGGAGGCAGCATGCGATCAGAGATGCACAAACCTTTCTTGGCAATGCATCTTGACCCCACAGGGCTTAAAGGATATGGCTGTAACAAGACCTTTTTATGCACAAAACCAGGAGAAAATCTGGCTCAGCCTATGGGCCTATTTTCCATGGTATTTTCCTCTTCTCCTTCTATGGTCCAATTTGATACTCTGCTCACTAAGTAGCTAATGCACAGCTCCCTTGTTTTCAGAAGTAAACACTCAATAAATATTCATTTTTTAAAGGCAATTCACATTTTTAGGCACTATTTGGTAGAAATCCTAGCAGGTCTGCCTCAGATAGTCTCAAATTGGCTTTCTCACAAGGAGCAACTTCTTATTTGTCCTTTGATAGAAAAATCTTCCTTACCTATTATTAAGGGCTACATTCTGGGAGGGTCTCTGCTGTGTGATCCCACTCACACAGGAAGGAAAAAAATTGCATAAGCTAATAAATCCATTAGCTAAAATCATGCACTGCCAGTAAGAGCATACAGACCCCTGGAAAGTCATTCTGAAAGTCCTTCTTGCTATCCATCCTGAAGAAACTAAGCCTGTAAGAAGCAGGCTTCTGCTGTACAGGGGATTGACATTTAGCTTGAAAATAGTGCACTAAAATCTAATGTCTACTTTTAATGTGAATGAATTATACCCATGTGTCTTGTGAGCTGATTTCAGGCATTAAACAACTGAATTTTCTCACTAACAGAAAAAATTCATGTTTCCAATGCAAAGACAACTGAGCTTTCAGGAGTATCTCAGGAGGCTAATTTGCACCAAATTTCTGTTATAAGCTTGGTTCAGGCAAACATTTTAGACATGGCCCACCCAACAAAGCTCCTAAATCCTTCCCAAATCTGAACACATATGGGTGGCCATGTTTTAAAAGATTTAGTCACTGCCTGTCCACCATAGCTTGGAGACCATTCAGATTTCCATTCCTAGTTATGCCTTTGGTTAACGCAACAAAACCTCTTTCTTTTCAGGCACAAATGCTCCTTTCAAAGCTAAACTTGCACATCCCATTTGGACATGATACAGCAGGCCTGGCAGCCTACAGCACTCACTCTTTGCAATCTGAGATGCTGTATCATTCCAATGTCCAAGAGTAACAGACTAGCCCTCTGCCTTGAAAAGGGCCAACAGGTTTGAAAATAACCCTCATGGCAAGCTATTTCCACATCATTGAAAATCCTGCTTTCAGTCTTTTCCTGACTGCTAGTTTGTTTCTTTGGCCTACCGATTCAAGTGCTAAACAGGAGGAAATGTGAAAAGAAAATGCAGTGCAAACAGAAAACTTGCAGGTTAAAATCCAGCACTAAACTGCAAAAACAAGCACGCTGGAAAACAATGCAAAGTCAAATATAATTTCCTTGCTGTTTCTCTCAAATACAATTGTCTGCAGTTTTGCTGGCCATATATGTATACATATAAATAAATAAATAAATAAATACATATATATACACATACACATAAAGACAGAGCAATGCATTGATGCATGTGAGCCAAATCCCACAAACCTCAAATCTCCTCTAAGTGTCAGAAGAAGCTGAATTCTGAGTGCTGGAGGTTTTTCAAGTAATTAAGTCAGAAACTGGACAAACAACACAATTTTTATCCTTTGTTATGCAAAATCAAGAGTAACTTTTACTCCTGCATGCAGAAGTGAAAGTTCAGCTATACAAAATATTCACCTGACTTCAATAAATCCAAAGGAATGCACTTTCAGAAGGTTCCAGGGGAAACATGTTGGTATAAATTATAGTGTTCTCCTTTCTGGCAACACCTGAAAATAGATCTCTGAGAGGGAGTGAAAACTGGGGTGTCTCATGAAGATGTTGCCCTTAAACTTTGGTTAGCTACATCTTTCATTCTGGTCTTAACTTACAGAGTACTAGGTTTAATCTAACTGCATTTTCCAATCCCATATCTAAAATTAAAACTGCTGTTACCTAACCATATATATGGGTTTTGTGCGTTCCATGGCAGTTTTTAAGGAAAGCCTGTCATGCATCCACTACCCTGTCTCCAAGATCACAAAATCTTTCCATGAAATGTCATTTAGAACATCAGTGAGTGGTGTATTAATTTAGTTTAGTAAAGACAGCAAGAAGAAAAGAGATCAGTAACAGCATTTCACTACCACTGGCCCCCACAACCAAAACCATAGCAAGTGTGGGGTGAGTCGTGTGTCTGGCTTGTTCTGCTTCCTTTGCAGTTGTGCCCTGGCAAACACACTGGACACACAGAGAGCACTGAAGTTTGGTACATATACACAGACAGTGGGAATACAAAGTGCTCAGACAGCCCCCCAAACTGGGAATGCCTGAATTTGTCAGGTGACCTGGTACAGAGCAGTGTAAACCTAGAGCCAAGAAGATTCATATTTTCAGGTACTGACAATGCTTTTACCCTATTTGCTAAGCTAAAGTCTCTCTCATGTCTCCACATCAAATGCCTAGATGCAAAGTACCCATCAGTATTTTAGATGGCAACTTTTTCCTGCCTGCATGAAGATAGCACGCATTAAATCCAGAGCTCTCCTTGCTTTTGGCCCTTGTGTGTTCTTCCTGTGGTCTGTAGAGCTCTGCTCACTTGTCCTTTCTTTGAGAAACAAAAGTTTACAATGGAACAGCACAAGGAGTCATAAGCTGCCCCTTTACCACTAACTTCTGATTGTGATGGTTAATTTTGATTCCCATCATTCCTATATACAGAAAGCCCCTCACTTTTTATGTGGAGTTGTGTCCTCCCTGTCTGTTCCTTCACTTTGCCCTTTGGCAGGCGAGACACCCTAAAATAATCTGACGGACAGAAACACAATTGCTTTTACAAGCACAACACTTGATCATATATTTGTTTTGAAAACAGTTTCCAGAGCCTAGAGTATGTCAGCAAAAGCCAAAGAAAGAGTGTTGATGTTGTTACAAGGTCAGCTCTTCAGAGACAGTAGGCAGCAGTGTTGGCACTCTGACAAATTATCACCATGGCAAAGATGGCAGCTCTCAGGCAGTGATTCAGCTGCTTTGACAATACCAAGGCTCCAGCTAAATGTGAAGATAAATTACTCATACTCCCTCACACACACACACTCGCATGCACTCTACCTTGGGAGTTTCT
The DNA here is from genome assembly GCA_013399835.1 of Leptocoma aspasia. Classification (NCBI taxonomy): domain Eukaryota; kingdom Metazoa; phylum Chordata; class Aves; order Passeriformes; family Nectariniidae; genus Leptocoma; species Leptocoma aspasia. The sequence continues at coordinate 1,234,606 of VXAX01001105.1, read as the reverse complement.
TAATGTCTTTTTTTTTTTCCCTTTTTTTTTTTCTTTTAATGAAGTTGCAGGATTTAAAGAAAAAATAGAAGCCATGTGCTTAAGGCTGACAGACCACAGTGAAAGTTCTTTCTCCTCATACACATATATTCTGTGCATATATACACCCACCCACACAGACACCTCCTATTGACAGGATGCTATTACAAACAAGCTTTTCCTTAAGCAGTTGAAACAGTGAAATGTGATTCTCAAGAGACTTCCTTCCTCTGTAGATAATTTCCACCTTCCCCTCTCATTAATGTAAGGGCTTTTGCACCTTGGTTTGTGGGGGGACAGGCTGCAACAGCCTTCCCAGGCAAGAGACAGCATGCACAGTGGCTACACACATGGGCATGGGTCAGTTCCCAGAGCCAACAACTAACTGCTCAGTCCTGCTCCTCTTTTGCTCTCTGGGGAACATATTTTGGCTTTTCCCCTATGCTCAGCTGCCAACATTTTTATGACAGTAATAGCTGCTGCGTAATTCTGTAAGTATTTTATCCATACCTTGTCCTCTTGCTTGTACACAATGAATACTTGTGTCTCCAGTGTTAGCAGTGCTTTCTCCTGTACTCCACATGGCACCAGAAAACTTACTGATGGAGGGAGATGTTTAGAGGCTATGCATAAACTGCAAGTCCTCTTAAACCTACAATTACGGGCAGGCTTTTGGAAGCTGCTCTGTAAAAATGTATGAATTTCACTTGGGCTTTTTTATTGGGCTATTTTGTTTTAAAGTCACTGCTTTTGTTTAATTTTGTGGGTGTGGGAGGACAATTTAAAATTTGCAGGAATGAAAAAACAGCTTGAGATAAACTACCTTGAGTAAAGCCTGCAGACTTGTTAGGAGACATTGCCAGCGCTATCTGCTCTGAAAAGCCTTTTTCCAGGCTGGAAAAAGCTATAAAATTCACTTTACTATACAAGGTGCTTTGTTCTTAGTCTTGATATTAAAAAAAAAGCTTTTGTATCTACGTGTGCCCTGCAGCCTTGTCCTCGCTCCATGTTAGGGCAAGAATGGGGTGTGCACCAGCTGCCTCCTCTGCCTCGGCCTTGGCCTGCACCCAGCAGCTCGTAGCTGTTCCAGAGGAAAGGAAACCCAGCGCAGGGAGATCCCACGCACCCACACCAAGCCCCAGCTGGGACCGTGTGGGGAGGATTCAAGCCTTGATGTACCATCCAAGATGTGCTCTAACAGGGAAAACATTTCAGCCTTTCTGTGTGAGCAGGTTTTTCCCCAGGAAAGGTACAGGGATGGCTGCTGAACTGTATGGGAGCGCACGTCCACGTGCAAGGGCCACAACCAGGACAGCGCTGCAATTACTGGGGTGATGGGCAAGTCCACACCTCCCAAGCATACATGGCACAGTGGAGGCTCTGCTACTTCCTTGTACAGAGGAGTTTACCCAAGGAAGAATTCTATCTTTGAAGCATGACAACTAATCAGCCTCCAGGGCAATGTGGATCCCCAGTGCTCTCTCTCCACTGGTAGCCCTTAGACTGCAGTGGGTACACAGTGTGAAGCAGGAGAATGCAGACATCTGGCTTTTTATAAAACAGCAGCATTAATAGGGTTTTCCTAGCAGTTGCTAATTCCAGGAAGTCTCCTCATTTTCCTATGAAGAGCCATTATGAGGAGAACATCAAAAAATACTCAGAAGTGTTTAGAAACAGTAGGATTTCTTTCTGGAAGTACTGAGGTCCTGGAGTGATTCAGAACTCTCAGGAACAAATCACTGTCTAATGATGATAAGCATCTCTGTAATCCTATGTATCTGACACTGAAAGTTAGAATTTTGCACAAAGTCCTCCTGCACCAACAGCTTTAGGATGTGCATGTCTCCATCCTTCATAACTGGACGTCATGCAGCCATGTACTCATTGCCCTGTGGTTTTTTTATCCTTTGGTGGTTTTGGTGCTTCTGAACAGGACAGGCTGCAGACAAACACATCACAGCTGAATGCTGTGCCAGTCTGCCTACCTTCTCCCCTTCCTCCTCAGGATGCCCTTCCAGCAAGACCTGGACTTCTCTGGATCAGCCAGTGTGGGTTGCAGGAAGGTCTCAGTTTGCTCAGGCTGAAGCAGCACAGGAAGACAGGCAGAAAGCCAAGTCCACTGCAAAACTTGGCTGTTTTTCCAAAGGAGAGATTATCACTTTTTTTTTCCCCTTTCAAGAAGATACTTGCCAAGGGAGTATTAGTAGAAAATGGAAAGACAGAGCTGTGTTCCTGTGCCTGTGATCAGGTATGATTACAGACAGAAAAGATAAATGTACTTTAAGTGAGTGCAAGGGCCACTGTCAAAGCCACAGGAAAGGTGGAAGCATTCTCCCATTAGGGGAATACATAAAAGGCAGGAGAGAAAAGTAAGCCAGGCAGTGTTTTCAAAATGAGAACGTACATATGGATGTAGGAGTCTAATTTTAATCACCCACGTATGAAATGTTTGGCCCAGCTCCCAGTCTTTTCTGAGCAGGAGCAGTTGTGTAGGATTCCCTTTCCTGGCAGGTGTGCAGGTTGTTCCCTCTCCTCTGCAGCGGGGTCCAAATGAACACTCTTGACTCTTCTCAAGGGGAAAAGAGATGCAGTAAGGAGAAGCCGCCCGTGCAGCAGAGCACTGGCTCCTCTCTGGCAGTGGGAACAGACTTCAATCAAGACTCACAGGCTGCTGGCAGGTGGACTCTCCTCCCATCAGCATTGCTGCCCCCCAAGCAGGTGCCAGGTCTGGAGGAAGCCTCATTTCCCGTCACCCACACGCACAGGGATGCCGGTAATACTCCTTTATCAGGGTGGAAAGCAATCACTAACTCCTTGAGCTGAGGGAGAGTCTCTGAAAGGAGGGACTTCTTGCTTGCTAGGGGTGCCATATGCTGCCTTTTACTTCAGAAAACTGTAAATGCACAAAAAAAAAAAGGACTCTTCCTTTTTTTTTAAACCCTATACCTATTTATCCCAGACATCCTGTTCAACACACGCTGCTTACAACCAACAACATTAGGCCTCTGTTTTTATTTTTACAGGTCTTGGGCCTTAAAATAAAAACCATCCACGTCTAATGAGGGGAAAAGATACTACAAATGACTATAAATTACATTGCCCAGATGCAGAGCTTCTCCTTTTGTTACCGTTAGGCACCAGTCTGAAGATCAGCAGAAACGTGTTTGCTAAAAATTGATAATCACTGACTTCCTGTTTTATTTTTAATACATGCTTTGCAGATTGTCTTACCCATTCGAGGAAATGATAGCTCTCATTTCATTGCTGCTGACACTGTTCTGCTGCCTCACAGGAAAGAAAATCAAGGAAAGAAAAAAGTAAGAGCAGCCTCACAAGGAGGTTAAGATGCATGTTTGTTGACCCAGGAGTACTGGACAAGAGGAGCAAGTATTGATCAGCAACATCTTGCAAGCCCATTCACTACACAGCTGCTGGAAAACCAAGTATCATAAATATTTCATTGATTTTCAGGAACCTAAAGCATGAGCCATGGTAGTGACATTCAGAGACCTGGGAGGAGGGGAGAGGTTTTTTTCAGCACTAGCTGTGAGTAGCTCATCCCATTTCTGCTTAGAGATTTAAGGCCCAGTCACAGCAATACCATTAAAATCTCGGATAAAAATATTCTTTTAGAAAAATTAGAACTCCCATAATCTAATGGGAGCCAAAATCTAAGCAAATGGCAACAAAAGCAACTCCACAATAAAAATCTGAAAATGCTTATAGATCTTGAAAGCAAAACACATCCGACTATATACTGTGAATGACAAATCACTGCCAGCAGCAGAAAGTATTTCAACACTCTACTGGTTTTAGAGTTTGGACTCAGCTCTACTTAAAATTTTATTGGGGAAAAACAATTTCAGTAGCTCCCCTTTGTAAAGTATAAATTTCCACAGGCAGGCAAGTCTTGGGTTAACCAGCTCCAGGACTTCAGATCCTGCCTCAGTGAGAACATTTTCAGAGATGAGATATAAAGGAACATTAAATAACTCTTCCCTTGCAAGCTAAAAATAAAACACGTGAATTCCTGCTTCCTTTCAAGACACTAAAACAAGCCTCCAAACAGTTACTTGAAACAGTGTTTCACCAGTTTGTGCTACAACTCATCCTGCGCTTCAATTTATTTTCTGTCAGTCCTTGGCAATTTGTACAGAAAGTTCAAAAATGACTGGTGTGGGTATTGGCCACCTATGGAAAATACTGCCCCTCTCAACTCAACAGATAACTCTTGCTGTGCTTGTCATATTAGTGGGTGCAGAAAGTACATCCAGTTCCCCATCACAGGCACACACTTTGCCAGTGCCCCAGCACCTAACACAGGAAAGGCTCCCTTCCCTCCACACCATGCCCACCCTGCTCTCCACACACACCTGGCAAGGGAGATGGTAGGTGGTCTGACACATCCCTCATCCAAAAAGGCAGGGTATTTTAGTGTGCAGAGCTGGACACTGCCCTGTGCACTGGCCCCTTAGCCTACGCCAGGTATGTCTCTCCTCACTGGTAAAATCTTATTTGTATGCAAAATGATGGTATGAAGTATTTTCCAGCATGCCAGTGCAGAGTGTGGATTCTTTGTGCTGAAATACTGCAGGGGAGTCTCCTGATTGCCTGCATCGATTCGAGGAGCATCTGCCTGCCTGCCTGCAGAGCCTGGGGCAGTGAGGAGAGCTGGAGCCAGCTGTGGGTCTGCCGTGGCTTACTGCTGCCAAGCCAGCAGGATCCAGCCAGGACCAAAGCATCCTGAAATCCCAGCTAGGAGGAGGGGGTCAAGGCAAGGTAAGAGCTGTGGCACACCAACCCCAGAGCACGACAGAGGAACAGCCAGGCCACCACGCAGCCCTGCCAGCCACAGCTCCACAAGGACAGATCCAGCTCCCAGGGAGCCGACCTACCGAGCACAGATTTATGAGCAGGCAGAGGTCCATGTGTGTGCCCCCAGCAGATAAACCCTGGTACCCTCCTGATTCATAGGCAGGGTACTAAGAAGGTTTCCAAGGCTGAACATCGGTCAGAAACTGTTTTCCTTAATCGCCTATTTATTTTGTCCTTTTAAAGTATGCTGTCAAGAGAAAAGGCTGAATTACAGAAACACCTTATCTGTGTTTTTCAAAGATGTCATATTACTTAAGGGACTGGTAAATTTAGCTTTGCACACTGAATATTCAACTGACCTGGTCCATTTAATCTGTAAGACCATTCAAGCATACACAAGGCTATGCTGGAGCCCCAAATCCTAGTCTATGTAAAAAACCCTTGAAGGTGATGTTAAAAATGAGAAAATAATTTATTTTCATTTCCAACTGGTTAGTGAATGAGGGTACTAAATAAATATCTTCTAATTCAAGGAAACTGAGGACAAAACATGACATTTAGAAAGGGCATTTGAGCACTTCTTTACTAGCAGAGTTAATTACCTGAACAGAGTGAAGCACATACCCGTGTGTTTACAAAATCATTGATGAGAACAAAAGAAAAATACCTACAAAACCATGGGTACCCCTAGTGCTACAGAAGAATTCAGTAATGGCTGGATAAAATCAAGAATTACTTTACCATTTTTAAGGACTACACAGACAAACACATTTTTATACTTTTTAAATACTTTTTTTTTGCTAGTTTTCAGCAGTGTCTCACAGTCTTCACAGTAAACTAGGTCTCTCTCCAAAGTATTTATCTGCTAGCAATGTTGTACGTTCAGTGGTGTCTAGTCTGGAGCTAGAGGTACACCAGGAAAGAATGAAATGATGGGAGAAATAGTCTAAGATTTAGTTAGATCTATCTAAGATGCATTAAGTTTCAAAAAAACCTGAAAACCAAATGCAGTACCAAATAATTTAGTCTTCAAGAGTTGATTAACTCTTTTCTAAAGAAGATGGAGTTTCATACAAAGCCCCCTCCCCCCTTACATTACCCATTTTCTAAACAGTAATTTGGATAAATCTGGTGGAGATAGCAGCAGAAACAACACAACCTCCATCTTAATCATAACAATATACATAGATTTTTTCAGTCTGAACTCTCACTGAGTAGTGGTGGAGGTTGAGTGTATCCCCTCCTTGCATTTGGCCTTAATAGCAATTAAGTGGATTGGGTAATGACTCCAAAGCCTTTACAAATGAAATGCTCGGGACACCAACAGGGCTTGGTTGTCACTAATTCCGTAACAAGGAAAGCAACAACAACACTTAAAGATGATCAACGGTAGTCAGAGATCAGCCACATGAAACTATGAAAGAGTTTCTTACTATTTGGGAAGGCCCAACAATTCCCTGAAGGTAATTCAAACCTCAAAAAAAACAAGCAGCTTGTGTAATTCTCTGATAACTCTCAGGGTCAATACATTGGAGCACAAGTGGGGAGACCCAGTGAACTGATTACCAGCTGTAGTTGGCAAAGACAAAACTTAGCAACAGAATCCCTCCCATTCAAGGGCATTGGGTAAACTGGAGAAACAAGTCTCTTCCCTCTAGACCTTCCATTTAACACAAACAAACAGGGGCCAGAACTAACATTCCAGAGGGAATGCCTTTTTTCTTCTTTTTGGACTATATTTTTATAGGAATTGGAACACACTGGTTTACATCCTACAGGACCCCACAGGACTTTTGCTACAGATACTATTACTTTTTAAAACCACTGAGGTGGGCTGTTGTGCAGTGTCCAGATACCCCACTACCAGCTGACCCATATGGACACACACCATGGTCAGAGAATGCAGAGCCAAGGTTTCCTTCAGAGACAATGCCACCAGAGAGAGATTTTGAGTTTTAATCTTCTTTCTGACAACTGTAAACAACAGAAAAATTAAGTAGGTGGTTAACATCCATGCTGAGGTGGCTGCTGTCACAGGAAAAGGAGCTATCTTGTGGAGGCATCAACTGAGCTGTGCCACAGACCTGCAGAGTGGCTGGGGTTGGGAGGGACCTCTGGAGGTCATCTGCTCCCACCCCCTGCTCAAACACGGCCACTCGGAGCTGCTTGCCCAGGACTACTGATGTCCTACCCAGAACTCCTCAGTTCCTTCTAGCATGATAGTACTACATTTACAACATCATTCTCAGGGTACATTTTAAAAGCAGGGAATTTGTAAATGAACAATAGCAACATTAAAGAACTAAAATGCTCTTGAAAGTTTAGTTTTTGAGCAAAACAGATGCTTCACAGTGCTACAGTTCAGATATATGCCCCGGCACAGACACAACAAAAAGCTGAAATGCAAATTTTCTGATTTGAAAAAAATCATGTTGTTGAAGTTAAATAACAGCTGAACCACAGAGAACCCAGCAAACAGGGCAGTCTATTTAGAGCATTAACGACATTTTGTTTACTGCTTAGGATGAATTCATCATGCAAACAGTCCAAAGTGAGATCCTGGCAGGCTCTGAAAGTGCTCAGAGGGGCTGAGACCAGAGACATTCTACATCCATATTAGGCTGTGAGTCAAGTCCTGAGCTGGATACAACAGTTCTGCTCTGCCTGAGACTTTAAAAGCCCAATGATGGCAAATTACATGCAGAATCACCATTATGCAAAAACTTATTTGATCAGACTATGGGCTTGCTAACTATAGAAACATGAAACTATGAACACTGAACAGGAAACCAAAGCTCCCACATCACCAGACTGAAGGAGGATGAGCAGAAGGATTCTTGTGCCCAAGGAAAATAAAAATATTTGCAAATTAAACTAGAAACTTTACTCCAAAGCATGAAACTAATCTATATGTCATATCAAATTTTTGATTTATGCCAAGGAAACTACAGAAGCTGCTTACTCAGCACAGAATTTATTTCTAAGAAAAGAAATAAATCTACCTCCCTAAAAATGTCACAATGTTTATTGTTATGATTAAACTGCAGAGTGCTCAGCAGTTTTAGCTGGCCTATGCAGCAGTGATAGGCCAGCAGTGATTTTTTCTTTCCTCAAGCCTTTGGATATTGTGGGTAACATAGAACTATAGAATGGTTTGTGTTGGAAAGGGCCTCAAAGATCATATAGTTCAAACCCCCAGGCCATGGGCAGGGACAGCTTCCACTTGACCAGGTTGCTCACAGCCCCCTTCAACCTGGACATGAATACTGCCAGGGATGGGGCATCCACAAATTCTCTGGGAAACCTGTTTCAGTGTCTCACCACCCTTAGAGTAAAGAATTTCTTCCTAGTACCTAATCTAAACCTACACTCTTTCAATTTAAAGCCATTCCTCCTTGTCCTATGCCTACATGCCCTTGTAAGAAGTCTCACTCTCTCCAGCTCGCTTGCAGGTCCCCTTTAGGTACCACAAGGCTGCTCCAAGGTGTCCCTGGAGTCTTCTCTGGGCTGAACAACACCAGCTCTCTCAGCCTGTCTTCATATGAGAGGTGCTCCATCCCTGTGATCATCAGTGAAACAGGTGGAAACAGGACAGGCAGTTATCTTACATTTAAGCTTTCCCACAATGCCCATTTTCATGGCATTTGAAAACAACAATTTGGGCAACCAGAAAACAGATATTCACGTTACAGTTAGAAATGGATACAAACTTTGGGTACTTAATTTTAACAGTCTGTGTGGAATTAATTGTATGCTTAGCATGATCCATATGAACAAATGTTTCCTTCACAGCCATGACTCAGGAAAACTCCTCTGAAAAGGAGTGAGAGCTGTGCAGTGCTGGTCCTTCAGTTCACCACCTGACTGTGATTTCTCTCACATCTACATACAAGCACATCCTGACACAATTTGGATCTACTGTAACTGATGCTGACAAGCCCTGGAAGCTCAGACTCCTTCAAAAACCACGTTTTTCCCATTTGGACTGTTTAGCTATTTGCACACATGCATTGGTAATATCTGGCAATGCTGGGACAACAGAGCTATGTGTTGCTACCCAACGCACAGTAATATCATCATGTCATGTACAGTGAGGTACCAATAAAAGGTACCAATAAAAATACTTCCTTATAAACAGAGAAAACAGAATGCCAGATACAGAGGAATTTGGAAAAAAAATTAATGCTAGAAATTAGGGCTTCAGTGAGTTACTGCAGGACACAGAGTACAGTGCTGGGCCCAGGAGACAAACTTTTTTTGTATCCAATGTCAAGATTTCCCCACAAATATTTTCATGGCTTTTGAAAGCAAATGTATAATGTGTCTTGAAAAACCCTGCTGACAGCAAGATCCTGCCCAGCAGAACAAAAGCAGTCGAGCTGGGCTCTGGCTTTTCACAGGGCAGATTTGTTCCAACTTAACTCTGGAGCTGTTAGGGGGGCAGGTTGCCCAGAGTTATTCAATAACCTATTACAACCTTCAACAGGGCTCATAACCACGTCTTGCAACACAATGGGGAGCAACCAAACCATGGCTTCTTCTTTATTTGGTCCCATCTCCCTGATAAGAATATGTCTATATTAGTAAGTGACACTGGGCAACAACATGCTCCTGAGAGCTGGAGCTGTTGCCTACACTGCTACAACATCACAGTGTCCCTGGCATGGTTTTGGGCCTAAACAGCCCTCCTTCCTCCAGAGGGCTCCTGGGCAGAGTTTGGGAATTTGCAGAGCCCAGAGACATTTCCAGCAGGCTGTTTGCTTGTGGCCACCCAGTCTAGAGACCGAGTTCAGTGGTAGGAACACGTGCTGTGCCATCCAAGTTTATCCTGGTGCCAGGGGCACACCTCTGGTGTGTTTACTAGAATAGAGTGTCAGTCAGTGAGTTATTTATGTTGAGGTCTCCACCTCTTCAGCTAGATATATGAATCTGGATGCCAGAGCTCTTTCCAAAATGGTGTAAAAATGACACGTTGCTTAAAAAAGCTCATTTCCAAATCAGCTTTTTCCTTCTAAAGTATTAACAATAATGATAATTAGACCAGCTGATTTATCTGAAAGAATTGCAGCTTTTCTTGCAGTCTTTAACACATGTCCTCCATAGCCATAAGTGAGAATCCTGACAGGTTGCTCAGACCTAAAGCTACTTTAACAGAAAATATATCCTTTATACTCACTGTTTCTGTGCTATTTTTTTTAAATGAGCTGAACACTAAGGTACTCTCAGAAGCCAGAATCTGACCCAATTAGGTCAAAGTCTGGCCTTCTTCTCTAGCACTGACCATACACTTGGAGCAAGAAACAAAGACAGAAATCACCCCCGTCCAAGAAATTGCCATGCTCTGGGATAGATACAAACAAAACTGTTTGGCAAGCCAAAGCTGTGCAGAAACAGAACTCATGTAGGCTGCTGCTTTGCCTCATAAAAGGTAAACTTCAGTTATAATAGCTTCTCTAAGAATCAGTATTTTACATTCGAGTATCCTTAATTCCAAACAGAGGTTATCAAATGAAAAGAAGTGGTAAAAAGGTAGGACATGTCCTAGGAGAGTGTGGATATTCTCACTCTCTGGTTATGGGGAGACATAGCTTCTCCCAGGCTCAGCCTGGGAAACTTAGAGGAAAGAATTAAAACAATTATTATCTTATCCCTTGCACCTGGTGTTGTGTGGGATGTTTACAAGCAGGTGTTGCTCCCCTCTCGGCCAATAGTGCGAGAAGAGTCTCCTAAAGACCAATCAAGTCTTAAGTTCACTATGCTCTCTATAAAAGTGTGATTTTCTATTAATAAATGCCTTTTATGCCTTCTGAATCATGGAGTAAATATGTCATCTTCATCTGTCCCCTATATCCACTTGTGTAACAGAAGAGTATGAAAACAAAGATGCTCTAAAAAATACTAACTTCTGCTCCTGAGTGTAGAAGGTACTGAAAGTACCTTTTAGCTAGAAAGGAAAACTTCAAACAACACAGTATTTTTCAAAGTAGTTTTGGTATATGCTGTGCTGCTTATTAGCTGATGACATATGCCGTGGCACTTTTTATGAATGATGTATCTCATTTCTTCATGCAGTGCCTATATTGTTTTTTTCTGTTCTGCTGTGTAAGGTGCAAATTCCTGAGAATGCATCTCATGGTATCACATATCCTGAGAACTATATGCTTTATCAGAGAGCGGGAGTTTTAGTTCCTTTATTGTACAGCCAGAGGCAAAGTTTCATCTCCAAAGTTATGTTTACTGTCAGTAGAGTGAGTCTACTTGAACTGACATCCCAACTCTACTTCCCAGCTGATAAATTGAATGGTTTTGTGGTTTAAAGGCCACTTGATTAATATGACTGGAGAGTAACTGTCACAGAGTTTTACTTTCAGTTGCACAGCCAAGATTTTAAATCCTTTTGGACCTAAGACTTTTTTTTTCTTTCTTTTAAGCCTTTTTCTCTGAACCCATTTGTAGACAGAAACGTGAATTCTATTTGCTAACAAAATCATAGAATCACAGAATGGTTTGGGTTGGAAGGGACATTAAAGACCACCTAGTTCCAACTCCCCTGCCAAAGACAGGGACACCTTCCACTACACCAGGTTGCTCAGCGCCCCATCCAACCCAGCCTTGAACACTTCCAGGGAAGGGATTCACAGCCCCTCTGGACTGCTCCAGTGCTTCACCATCTATGTATTTCTTCCATATATCTAACCTAAATTTCCCCTCTTTCAATTTGTACCTATTAGTCCTTGTCCTGTCACTACAGTTCCTGTTGAACAGTCCCTCTCCAGCTTCCCTGTAGGCCCCCTTCAGGTACTGGAAGGCTGCTGTGAGGTCTCCATCCAACCTTCTCTTCCCCAGGCTGAACAGTTCCAAATTTGTCAGCCTGTCTTCATGGAGGAGGTGCTGCAGTCCCCTCACCAACTCTGTAGCCCTCCTCTGGACTCACCCCACCAAAATGCTGTGGTGAGGCTCTGGTCAGAGCACCTGGGAAGCAGCAGGACACCAACAGAAAAATCCTGCTTGTGCTCTGCTCTCCCACTCCCCTCCCTGGCCTCCAGCAAACACCCAGCTGCTACTTTTCATCACAGACATGAGGATTTGTATCTCTGCTGCTCCTTTTGTAAAGGAGTCGCCTATACACCGCATTGTATTTCAGACATCAAAGCCAACACTGTGAGTCTCTGTTATGCCAGCAGCTACGTCAGTTTTAGGGTAAGTGCTGGCAACCTCAGCACCACACAAGCAGAGGAGATGACTCTGGCACCCAGCCTGGCCTGCACAGCAGTTATGTCTGTACACACGAAACCACTTGCAACAGCAATATAAACTCACCATTGCTCGTATCTGCACATCAGCTCGTGCTGTTCAGCACCCTTCCTTTTTGTAACATGAAGTTAACAATTTTCCTGCATTGCTACGTGGGAAATATGTTTATCCATGGAATTTACTGGTTACTCTCCTGTCGTAATTGAAATATTTTTGTCTAAGCAGCTGATAATCCATTTATTCAGGTAGGATCTAAAGTGAAATAATGACTCAGCTCGGCACAGCTTCCTGAACCCTTTAATACATTGCTATATCAAGGCTTGTGGGTCACGACACAAATTAGAGAATGTAAAACTGACAGTTTCCCCGAAGATTTCAGGAAAGCAACCTTTGTCTGGAATAAATTGCTGGGATGTAGGATGTCTTCTTTTTACTTGTTCCCAAACATGTATTCCTCTGTAGTGGGAAAATCTGCCTCACATTTATAAAAGGCTCTTTAATGAACCACTCAGCTATGGTATTTTCAGTTGTTCAGTTGATGAATTATTTTATAACTTCAGAAAATGTGTGTAGAGTGGAGTCACTGAGATATACTCATACCCTCTCCATGCTCTTTATGCCTTGGCCAGGACATTTCTCATCGAGCAGCCAAAAACATGGGGTCCACTGAAGTGAAATGCATGACAAGCAAACACAGAAAATCTTACTAAGGAGATCAGAAAAAAGTCCCAAAGCCTTGTTATTACAGATAACTGGGGGACGACCTGTTGATTTATGCATCTCTTTGAGATGCTATGACTCCCACTTGCCAGAATTTTGTTCATGTTTTTTGTCAGTTGAGTTCGTAAAAAACCACGATTTCCTGCAAACTTTGCCTATTATGTATCCTTAAACCATTACTACCAGAGAGGAAACTGGAGCAGGAGCAGTGAGTCTGAAAGCAAGGAGGACTATATAAAGATGATCTTTTGAGGGGAAAGTGATCTCACAGCATTATAAATTGCAAAGTTATTTTCCATCATAAAGAACTTATTTAGGCAGACCTAAGAGGATTGGGGGATCAATGGAGAAATGTATCCAGAAGTATTATGCAGCTTGGTAAAAAATATTAACTCTTTGCTAACCTGACCATGCAACATTCACATTGATCTCAAGCAAATCTACTCATGTGAATAAAATACAGTAAGCATGGGGCATTTACTAAGTAGGAAATAACATTCATCTGAGCACGCTGAACAAAACAGATCTTGAATCAAAAGGCTCTTTCTGAAGAAAAGGGAGATTGCTAAAAGAGAACAGCAGCAACAAAAAAATGCAGCACTGAACAGAGGTGTAATCCTTACATCAAACACACTAATGACAGCAGGATTATTTTCTACTCAGTACTGGCCAATGTGCCATAACAAAAGTTTTGAAATGGTCACATATTTATCTTCCTTCTGTTTGTCTTTTTCTGACATCTGTTCAGCTAAGGGCTGGAAGTATGGCAAAACCCAGGAGTTTTGAAAAGCAATGCTTCATAAACTAAAATGGAAATGAACTTAGAATGTAAGCCACTTTCTTTCCCCTGAGACAGTGCTGTCCAAGAACAAGCAGAGTTCCTCTCCCATCCCCCGCCTGTCCTACCAGAATGCTGCCAGAAGTGTAGCTGTCATGTATACATCATGTGAGAAAGACGGGAAAGCCCAGTGTGCTTCAGGATCCTCTATCACAGTTGTTTTGAATGCTAAGCAGTGTAAGTACTACAAAGAAACTGGAGGTTCTGTCACCTTTGCTCTACAAAACAAGGACAATACCACACTATACTGCAGAATTATTCCTGAGGAATTCAGGAACAAGAATGCTATGTGTTTGTTTGCTTTAGCAGCCCCAGTGTTTAAGAGACTGGAGATGTCAAAGTTCAGGCTGCCTGTGAAGCTCCAGCTTTGCCCTCAGCGTGTGTAAGACTTAGGGGTACAGCATTTGACTTCTCAGAACACACCTGTGCACCCAAACCCACGTGAGGGCAAATACAGCAGAAACCTTGACAACTGCTCAAGGACCAAGAAACAACTTGGATGCCACGAGCACACTTGGAGCCTCCCCAGCACCTGTAGAGAGACTGGTTCCATCAAGGATCTTCATCTGCAGCTGGTTCTTAACATGCATAAGCTGCTCTGGATTTTTTTTCCCCTGGGGGCTACTGTATAGGCAAAATGGGCAGATTTCCACAGGAACAAAAAAGATAAGTACTACTCATGCAAAGGTCACATGTTCTACTGAAGTTTACATCTTTGTTCTAGTGTACAAGAACGCTAAAGGAACCAAAGAAAATAACCCAAGGTTTTCTTTAAATGTGAAGAAACCCAACTTATTTTTACGCCAGTCTTGTTCTCAGTCTTACTGAATCACTTTTGCTGAAATATTCCAAAAATACTCAGGCTGAGGAAAACAGCTGGCAAGAAAAATTTCAGTTCAGACATTAAAAGTTTTACAAATACTCTGAAAAACTATAGGTACTATAATGGGAACTGCTGGGTAACTTTCCTAATTGGTGGTGCTGTCAATCTATTACATAGTCAGGAACTTACATATTTTATTTATCATGGATTACACTATCAACTACCCTCCACTGAGCTGAAAACAGGCAGTAAAACAAAACCAGGAGGGAAGGAGAGAGCAGGCAGAGCTGCCAGATGAACCTGGACAAGCCCAGTAAAACTGTTCTGTGGCCAGTCTGGCCAGTGAGAGACACGGAAGGACAGTTTCTTGTGTCTGCTGTGGCATTACAAAGCTACACCAGACACACGGACACGCACATTGCCCTGACAGAGAAGGCTTTCACAACATGAATAGTCTGTACCTCTCCCAAGGTCATGTGCCTGAAACCCACAGCCAGTCAGACTGACGCTTGAATACGAGTGGAGCCATACAGGCTGTGGAGATAAAATTATCACAGTCGTATTTCAGCAGATTGAAAAGAAACCTGAGATGCATGTTCAGATTAGCTGCAAGAAATAGGATCCCTGGACAAGCAACAGGCAATCCTGTCAGCATGCTGTAAGGAAAACTCAAGCAGGATTCACATAAACCAACCTCTGGAGAAAGAGGAACAAAATAGTTCCTTCTTCTGAGGCAGTAAACGAGTGTTTCCAGAGCCATGTGATGACAGCGTGGTCAGGACCGTACCTCAGATCTATCCGTGTGACTACGAAGAGCACTTGGCATTGAAGTCACCTTTCTAATTCACTGGACAGACCTAAAATGCTTCTGCAGTGACACATGCAGGACACAAAAGATCCCACCTAGGAGCTAATTTCTGAGTGTACTGTTTACAGTTCTCAGAACAACTCCAATGAGGTGAAAACTGGTGAAGATTTAAGAGCATGACTTATTTTGTGCTAACTCCAAAATAAAAACTAACAAACAAGTAGCTTGCAATATGTTAAGACACTTCAGTGTGATTGTCTGTGTGAGCCCTGACAAAAAGACAAAGTTTTAGAATTTTTAAATTTCCATTGTAATAGGTAGTGGGTATTACAGGAACTTGAGTATCTTCAGGCTGGGAAAGACTAGATTTAGGATTGTGATAACCTATTTAATTTCCTGAGGTCATAAAGTTAAGCTGTAAAGTTCTTGCATCAGGTCAAGAGAACTCCTGACACACCAGAAACTCTACTTCATGATGAATTACAGTCAGATAAAGCTGTCATTTGAGAGATTATATACCAATGTTCTACTCAATAACCATACTTGTACAGGATGTTGCTTTTATGTCTGTAAGTGGGTTTTTGCACCTCTTACCTTCAGTAATGTGTGATCCTATCTTTGGAGTGCCTGTTACACTAATGTGAAGTGACACTTCCTTACCAAGGGTTCAAGTTTTAGTTGACCTTTCATTCTGCCCTGGACAGGTGAATGAATCGGACTGTCAATTTTGTAATAACGAGCTGAATTTTACTTTTAATAAGATTTCCAGTGCAGATTATTTTTTGAGCCATTCTACCCATCAATTTTTTATAGGGTCAAAAGAACTGTTGTTCTGGACCATGCATATGACAGCATAAAACAAGGATAAATTACAAGTACAAGAGTTGATAAATAGGAGACAGAAGACAAGGAATTCACCTTCAATAAACAGTTGAACTGTGAGTACTAAGGTCTGGCATTGAAAATAGAACAGAAGATATCTAGTAAAAAAGTAATGTGTGACTGCCATGTAGACTTTCCAAGGCCTTCAGAGTTAGAGATGCTCAATATCTCTGAAAAAAGACACAAAGAGTAATATTGCATTTAAAGCCATGGAAAGCTTATGTATGTAATGCACTGTCTCCTACCACCAGTACTTCTAGAGCATAAACAGGGTTATTTAAGAGTGAAAAAGGTTTCATTCATTTATGAATGAACAGATGTGCTTTCCAAAAAGCCATTAGGGCAGAGGGCAGTAGCTGTCAGAAGAAGCGGGGGTTCCTTTCCTAACACTCAGACAGTCTGACCTCTTTTGGGATTTGATCCCATGAGGAAAGCTAAACCACAAAGCCATCTTGGAATACCTTCATTTTGGTCTTTGTCAAGGACCACTTCCCCTCTCTGCCTCACAACCACACCATCCAGTTTATTCAAGAACGCATCCGGCCAGGTAAAAACAAGAGGGAATGCCTTTCTCTCATCACTCCTCAAGCAGAGGGTGTGTGAATGGCACATACCTACAGCACTTTGGCCTACAGAGGGGTCACGAAAATGGGAGAAACGGAAGAATCACTACAGAATGACCTGAAAGCACAGAGCATGAGCCACACGGGGTATTCACCACAATGGGGCTGAGGATGGCATCACAGCCAAAAGAAATTTAGTTTAAATTGTAAAGCTCTCATGGTATCATCCCACTGATGTGATAGTTTTAGCCAAGTTTCACTAGACAAACTCATTTAAATATGCTTGCCATTTTAAATTCTGCTACAAGAATCACAACCGCTGCATTTTCCAGCACGACAAGTAGAACGGATTTAGGCTGGAACCAACTTACTTGTTGCACAGAGTTTTCTTTCTAGAAAAATGGCAGTTTCTTTTGCCCAAACTTTAGCACTTAAAAAAGAAGACAGTTTAGAAGTGTTTAATCTGTTATCACCTGCTGCTTTTGCTACTTCCTGCAATATTTGGAAAGTCCCGCTCTTTATTTAAAAGCTGAGTTATCAGACATGGTGAATAATTCCCCAACACATCTATCTGATTTGTTGCCTACACCAACATGGGAAATTAAACGACCCAGACTGTACCTTCATTCTACTAATGGAGTGGAAAGCTGCTTCAGAACAATTACAGTCTGCAGCTGGTCCTTTCCCCTGCTCTGTTTCCCCTCCAAAGCAGGGGAGCAGAGGCAGAGATGCCCAGGGAAGAGTGCTCTGCATCTCTGCCCAGTGGTGACAGAATTCTTAATGATATTTCTGCTCCAAAGGCAGGAGTCAGACCAGACCCTGTGCTGGAAAGGTTTCCCACTCTACTGGTTTCACCACAAATGTGCACCATCCCAGGAATGTCTCCATGGGCCATGATTGA
The DNA here is from genome assembly GCA_013399835.1 of Leptocoma aspasia. NCBI lineage: Eukaryota > Metazoa > Chordata > Aves > Passeriformes > Nectariniidae > Leptocoma > Leptocoma aspasia. The sequence goes on along the minus strand of VXAX01001105.1, from coordinate 1,216,984 downwards.
CAAACCCCAATTTCTCTGCTTCCTCCCTGAGCTGTGCAGGTACAAGGCAGCTCTGAGTTGGTTTCAGCTTCAGCAGTTGCTAAAATGCTGTGCATCATCACTGGGCACAGTGTGGTGCTAAGTGAACTCTGCAGCTCATGACTGGCATTGGAGCACAACCCACCAGCCTGGGGAAGGGACAGAGGGGAGCTCATGTTGCTGTCTGCTGACACATGTCCTATGTTTGAATGGGGAGTGGGGACACTACACATTCACACATGCAGTTCAAAACAAGATTTCTTGAGGCTTTCCTCTTTCCTTTCCTTTCCTTTTTTTCCTTTCCTTTCCCTTCCCATCCCATCCTTTCCAAGAATGTATGTCTAAAGCTAGCCCTGTGAAGAAATGACAGCTCAGCTAGATTTATCAGACTTCCGTTCACTTCAGAGATCTGCTTACAATGACCACAGATCCTGACTGTGAAAGTGCCTCAGCAGACAAAGTCTTTGAACGTGAGCAGTTCTGCAGAAATAAAGAAGCACCAAGCACACTGTGGATTTCTCTTTAAAGATGGAAGTTTGTTGAATTTATCTGTACGTATACATCTACATATGAGTATATACACATGCAGACATAGTGTAGAGCTACCTTAACCTGGAGTCACCCAAACTACTATATTTGAGCTTCTGCTTTTCAAATTTGTGATAAGAAATGTGAGGATGGAAACTTAAGAAAGTTTCAAAAGCCCACAAACATCCTCAATGAACAGGCTTTTCACATCCTCATATTTTAATAACTGACTCCTTATAAATGATTAATGCATTGTATTGCATGTAAGTGCTCTCCTGTTTCTAGGAATATCTTGTTGGGTAATATTCTCCTTTGTGATTCATTGCATGTTCTTTTATAATTGCAGTGAAACAATGGTTTCTGGGTAAGTGGTTTTAAAGTTTGTTGGGTGCTACAGGAGATCAAAGTATAATAAAACTTACATGGAAGCAAAAGTCGTGCATGAATAACAGCCCCAGCTCTAACAAAGGACTGAATAGACACACGTAATTCTAAACAGGATGGACTGAATTTTTCACCCTGTCAATTAATCATGGAAGGCTCCCTTCAGATGAAAAGGCTGAGCAGATAAGCCTGCACATATCACCACAACAACTTGCTTCAAAAACATACATACACAAGCCGAGGTTCCCACAGGCAAGGAAACTCTCACTGCAAGATGCCACCATAGACCTTTACATGCAGAGTTTGAGATCCTCTAAACAGAGTAATTGCACATGTAAAAGCAGCCTCAGCAAGTAGTAATGACTAAACCAGGCAGTCTTTATTTTAGTGAGCAGAGAGGTGGCCAGAGCAGCTGGGATGACCTCAAGTTCATATCCCAGCACTATCAAGAAGCAGAAAACAACTGCCAAATATGTCAGATATGACGCTTCAAGATCTAGTTACCTGTTGTTTGGTTTTAGTGAGGGAAGACATTGAGGCAGTGGCTGGGAATGAAATTTTCCTTTGCTGTCAGAAATAAATGGAATTATTTTCTGTAAGCATGGAGTAAGTAGAGCATTAAACAACTCTTAAGAGCAGATCACCCCCAAATTTAACCAAAATTCCTCACAGCTTCTCCCTTCTTCTTCTACTACTTCCAATACAACTCTAGTGTGGACTCCTGAATCTCACTTATCAGTCCCAAAAACTAGAAAAAAAAGTTTTCAGCTTAGCCATCTGCATTTGGAACCAAAATGCTCAGCTGCAGGGCTTCAGCATTTTTGACAGTAAAAGTAAATTGCAAGTGCAGTGATCAGCCAGTGAGCAGCAATCTTTGCGGAATTAGTCCCTCTTCCAGGCTGAACGCAGAACGCATAGGTTAGCTTATTGCTTCCCAAATATCAAATAAAAATAAAATACGAAGAGGACAGCCTAATTCTGACTTAAACAGTGGAGAAAAGGAGCACAGAACAAAGTGTGTCAAAAGTAAGGGGCCTTTCTTCCAGAAAATGATAGAGTTAGATGTTATAGACTTGTTCAGAATAAAAGGAATGGAGCAAATAATATATTTTACCTATATAAAGTTCGGGTTTGAGCAATCGTTCTGAAATGCAGTGTTTTGAATGCAATATCCAAGTATCACAATAATCCATTAATACAGAGCTATATGGCTGTTATTTTGTCAAAATAAACTACAGAATGGAGAAATCTTAGAGGCCTAAATTGCTTTGGGATTTCTGTATAGCCTCTTTGCAGACATACTAACCCAAAACATAATGTAAAAAAAGCAGCAACTAAGGACATTCAGACAGAATGTCTTTCTTCATTCCCAGGTGAACAGAAAGCTCCATGACTTGTGTCCAAATAATTTGAAAGCATCAGTACAAAGGAGTGACAGGTATTAAAGACATCACCTACCTTCCATGATTACATGAACTGTATTAGATTGAAGAAATAAAACTTTTTTTCCCCTTGCTATGGTAGTTATTTTCATTCCCCTCAATAGCAATCTAGTCTTCTATGGATGCAGTGGCATTTTAAAACCTGAAGTGTGAAGGTCATTAATTAAATTAACACAAAGGGCAAAAAATAATCCAAAAAATCTAGTACCAATATTTATACAGCAGTTTAACAGGCCATAATCATTATGAAGTCTGTGTAATTGTTTGTGTATATGAAGGGCTTCAGGGGGATGAAAACCGTAGTAAAATTTGATGTGCCTTGTAATCCCTGGATGAACTGCAAGGCCCTGCCTGCAGGAACAGCTCCTGCACTAGGAAATGCTGTTCTGTCACTGGGAGAGATGCAGGTGAGACTGCCCAGCCATGGCTGCGCTATGGATGCCAGGAGCCCTGCCAAGCCTGTGTGTGTGCCAAGCTGCCACCCACAGTCTGGGACAGAACCAGGTAGGACCACCCCTACACCCTGCCCTTGCACTGCACTGAGGGAAGTCCAGGAACACCAACAAAACCAGAAAAGTGCTGCATTCAACAGGCTCCTTGGTGTGGACAGTGGAAGGAGCAGGAAATGTGCAAAATATGCCTGCTGTGTTGCTGGGAGCAGGCAGGGACAAGCGAGGCCGGCTCTCAGCACGCTGTGGGGTCGCAGATAAAGGCTGGCATGTTGCTGTGTTTCTGCCTGCCCTCTCGGGTGCCAGCTCTCACCCTCTGTCCCCGTGTCTGCATGCTGGGTGACTCAGGGCCTTGCACTCTCATGCTCTGCTGTTACACAGTACAAACAGGGACAGTTTTCTGCTGAGGCAACAGTCAGTACAAAGAGACCAGAAAGACCCCAACCAAAAGCCACCCAGAACAACAAGAGAATTCAGGGTGCACAAAACAAGTCTATACTGTTAACAGTGTTGTGTGAATAACTTACCAGTCTTTTTCTACCTCTACCCTTTGTGCTTTAGTACCAAAAGGTATTAGGAAGCATTCAAAACACCTTGGTTTGACTCTAAGAGGCTAAAAATCTTTATAGAAATTGCATATGGAATTCCTCCTCTTTTTTAAGCTTCAGAAACGCATGCTTTGAAGTCCCCAGTGCTCTTCCATCAGTGTGGAGGTGAGTAAATGTAAGCAAAGAGCAAAGGTATTACAGGGCAGATTCTTATCTGCTTTTCATTACACTGTACCAACTGCTCACATCTGTACCATGAGTTCAAAGCTTGAACACAAACTTTTACTGTTTGACAAAAACTCTGCACTGTGTATCAAAGAGCACCCAGCCACATTTTCAAATGCATTTTTTTAAACTCCAAGAAGAATGTTTTCAGACATAAATGGTATTTCTCCAAGCCACTGCCAGCACCCAAGCACTCCCCACCAAGACAGGTAACACCACACCCTACCCGTAGAAATGATGCTCCTCCGATCTCTTGCTCTGTTCCCTGCTTCGTCTGCCTCAGAGTGCCCAGATCAGATCCTGCCCCGGAGAAAAAGCAGAGTCAAAGGCGTGCGACACTCAGAGCCGAGTCCTGGAGCCAGGCTGCAGGAGGATCAAGGAGTACTGGGCTGAAGCAGCATGGATGGGAGATGTATCAAAGTATACTATTGCTCAGTCATCACACATAGGTAATTGAGAGCATCTGAGTTTGAAACTGCTGGTCACCATCTGGTGATAAAATATGGAGATGCCAAGTGAGTTAAAGCAAGCTTGTGCATACCAGCATATTTTAGTTACACTACATAATGAAACCCGTCATCACCTTCATTCATACTGTGGTGTCTGTCCCAGCGTTGCAGTTTCATACAATTTGTGTTAACTTTTTCTCTCCTTAGCTTCAATTACAAGCCAATTTCATCTTTCCATCACATACACATAAACATAACCTTCCAATTCAAGACACTTCTCATATGAAAGGAAGTTAAGTGCAAAAGAGAGCAGCTGAGACCTACAAAGTCATGCCACTCCTAAAAACAGGCACAGAAGTCAGGCATTGGCATGAATTTGCTAAATGATGCAGAATTAAAGTGCTAAAGAAAAAGACAGGAGTCTGGCCCTTCCCCTGCTTCACAACTTCTCAGTGTGAATTACAGAATCCTAGGACAGCAGCAAGATGAGGCCTAGCTGACCTTTAAAACAACGAATAATTTCCTAACATGGCGAGATGTTTTAAATATACGTAACAGCTTTAAACACCCAAAGCGCTCTCTGTTTAATTATTTTTGCTACATCTGAAATATTTGAGGAAAATGTAGATGATATCTCTAATTTGTTAATTACCAGCTGGCTCGTACTATGCATTATTAAGCTACTATGGCAGTGACTAATATCTCTGACAACACTAAATTACCAACAACACCTTGTGGAGGAATGTGACCTGAGCAGCCTAGAAAGCACTACCTGCAGGTGTTTATTTTCAGATAAAGATGGTTTATTAACTCAGGCATACGGTACTACCAGGATAATACCCAAGTCTAGAGGAGGAGGGCTGCACCCCAAAGCCCACATGCTGCCTACCCCATGAGCACTGCCTTGCCCTATGGCTGGAGTAACCCGGTGTCCTGGTTTAGGGTGGACACCCTAAACCTGCATCTTGCTCCCTGCTCATGGCACAGCTGTGGAGGAGGAAGAGCACCCAGGGTTTTTCTCTAGAGATGCTTTAGCTGCAGCTGTGGCTCCCTGCTCGGTAGCTTGCGCAGGGGTGCTGGACGTGCAGAGATGTACCTTGCACCCATGTTCGGGACTCCTCCACTTCCAGCCCAGCAGTCCCAAAGCCTTTGAAACAGGGAAGATGAAGACAAAGGAAATGTCATTGCCACAGAATGTCATACCCATACAAGGTCCCTCTGCACAGCTGCAGCCCAAGCACTGCTCTTTTCCTCTCACCTTTGAATACAAGTTTTTTTTTTCCCTCCCCCCCTTTTTTTTTTCTCGAAGCACTTTCTGCCAAATTGATTAAACTAATAACATTATAGCTTGGACAGGAATGTACACATCTTAGTCCTAAGTGTGTGAAATAACATTACTCTACTTTCCAAATCCTCCTGGAGTGGTTAGGAAATCCAGTCTTCTCTTGTGCATTTGCATTATAAAATTGCTGAACAAACCTATTCTGCTGTAATGGGAAGGGACACATTTTCTTCCCTACTTTAAGTAGGTCAATGAAAACCTGATGTTGAGAGGATGAAACTGTTTTCCTCCATCTTTCCCCTAATGGCAGTTTCAAATCATTCCAATTTAATTATGTTTCTAGTGTGAGCATAATAACACTATAAGGTTATTAACAACTGATGTATTGGTGGTCCTAAAGTCTGGGGTTTGTGCTTTCTTGTGGGCTTATTTTAGCCTTAGATATACACATGCAATTACTACACATGGCACATTGTGGCACAGTTAAGAAAAGCCTGCAAAGAAATCTGGATGTGAAATGCAACGCATTATGAGGCACAAGAATTTAACTCTCAGCTCTGAGATTGACACTGAGCTTCTACATCAGTGTGATCTCCTTTTTATGATGACATTCTGACTATCACCTCCTCTAAATGTGTGACCAGTGAACCTGCTCTGAATTAGCACTGGTGTAAACAAAGCAAATTTCCAATGGAACTACTCCAATTTGGAGCACCTGGAGACTTCTCTGCATGCATTTCATCAGGAGGGACTATCCAGTAGCTGTAGAAACATTCAACTTGCAGCTATAGTTTTCTGAATACTAAATGCAAACTAAATACCACTGGCAATAAAACTACATTTCAGGGGGAATACCCCTCTCCTCAATAAGAAAAAGGGAAGAAATTACATTACGCTAAAGAGAATACAGAGTGCCTAAAGTATTATCAAAAGAAATGTTAAACAAAAACAAAAAAAAGGATGTTGCTATTCTACTGTCTATTTCAGAACAGATGGTGTAAATTAGTTTTGTTCACATTATCTGAAAAAAAGAAAAAATTAATTCACCTCATGTAATGCCTGTTGCAAGCTCTCACTCACCCACACAAGAGCTCCAAAGGCCCCCTTCTGCAGCCAAATGTTTGTCATAGCAAAGGTTACACGCTCGTACAACCCACTCCTTGTATCCTTGTCCTGAAAACAACAGGCCTGCCTAGGACAGTAAAGCCAAGCACACACAAGTGGACATCACTCTATCCTCAGTGTGAAATTTTTACCCTATGAAATCCCATGACTTCAAAGGAAAGTCGGATTTCATCCGAAGAATCCAATTACATATTTCAGATTTAGGATGGACTGTCAAGTGCCAGCTGACAAAGTGATGTCCCCCCCAGGTATTTCAGGACAATGATATTCGAGATGAAATGCAAAGCCAGCTGTTTATCCCTTATCTAAGGAACATTTCAAAATGAGGAAATTATATGATGATTAAGTGCCTCCTCCACCTCAGCAAAACACATTCCACTCTGCAGAGGTCTTTGCAACCAGAATTTAGAAAGAATGTCTGTCATTAAAATAATTCCATGAGCAGTATTATCACCAGTATCGTCAAATCATAGGGATGGTAGGAAAGATATGTAATCCACCTCCCACCGTGAGATAGGGTCCGATACATTTTGTTCATGGTTATTAAAGTCATTCCTAACACTTCCAGTGATGGAGACTCCACAAGATCCACTGGCAGGGTTATTTTGTGGATAAAACTTTCGTAGGGTTTACCTCCTCTTCCTTGTTTCATTTTAGATCAATTTCTCTCTGTCCATGGCACAGAAAAAAGATTACTGGCCCAGTCTTTGCAACAGCCTGTAGTCTGCTGTCTGTGCTTGAAAACCTACCTTTTTCCTACTCACTCCTCAGCAGGCTGCCCTTCCTTAGGCACAGAAAACCCTTCCAGGGTTTCCCCCTGGGGTATGATCTATGGATCTCTGGTCACTTTTCTTGCCCTCTTCTCCACATCCAAAGTGGTCAGCATTTTCTTCAAGAGCAGTGCTCCAAACTGAACACAGAACTCCAGGTGAGCACTCACCAACGTGGGGATTGCTGCCTGCAGGCTGCAGTCCCACATACAGCTCAATATTGTGCTTTCCTTTCTCCCCTCTCTGTTGTGCAACAGCTCAACATTGCCAACTCAGGTTCAACCAGAGATCCACAGTAAGCGCTATCCTTTCCTGAAGAGCTGCTGTCCCACTGGCTGTTCCCCAGCCCGTACTGGTGCCAAAAGCTACAAGGATACAGCTCAGTGAACCTTTTGGAACTACACACCACCACTTGCAGCCTCTGGGCCCTCAAGAAGACAACAGTGCCCTTGCAATTCATTGTGCTGATTCACAAAAGGCACCAAGTTGTGTGTAGTTTTTCATCAGCACACAGTGCAAAACACTGGAAATCCATCAAGGACTGAGACAGTACTTGCATAAACTTCCCCACTTTTTATTTGCTCTATCCACCAGGAGCAGGGTGGAAAACCAGGTGGGACTATTTTTCCAAGGCTGAAATACCCAATTTTATGTCCTTGCTCAGTATAGAGCCTGTCAGTACAGGCAGTCAAGCCTAGTACAAGCCCAAGCACTCACTTACAGTGGTGCAAAACCGAAAAAAGGATAGAACCTGTGAAATAGGTACAGACAGACCTGGCTAGCCTGGGGTTCCTTTCTGGCAAAGCTTGGTTTCTCTTGGACATAACACAATGGATGACTTATTTAGTACTTCAGTACTTAGCAAAAGCTCAGGCTTTGTGCACAAAGCATTTATTTCTGCTTCTTGAAAATGAGAGTGGCCTGAAAAATTATCAGTCTATCAACTTAGTTGATGCCTTTTCACAGAGAATACACTGTTCCAACAAAAGTGGATATTAAAAAGTGTAACAGCAAAGATCAGGCCCATTCAGTCCAAGTTACCACCAAGTTGCGAGTAACTGCACATGACACTCAGCCACCACCTATTTCCCCTTCCATGAAAATGTACTGTCCTGCAATAGCCTCACATGAGCCTGGAACTACTATTTTTCCAAAAGTCTTTAATCTCTAACACTTTTAATTCTATTTAGGAATACATTACCAGATTTAATGTAGATGAAAAATTTATATTTGTTTGCATTCTCTTCAACCATCCACCACCTCCTTTATTTATTTAATGGTATGATTTATGAAATCATATTTACTATCACCTAGGGTCACATAATTGCTATTTGCTATTATCATTTTAGCAAGCTTCCTCTGTTTACCCCCACTTCCTACTATAAAACCTTTTTCCAGTTGCTCTGCTAAATTTTTTGTCTGATGTGAAACTTTATATATCAAATATTACAGTGAGGCTCAATGTATTATTTACACATTTTCAGCAAGTTTCAAAGCTGAAGTTATGGAAGAGAAAGAGCTTCACCTGTGCTAAAAGAAATCTTTGATTATTCTTTTGCTAAGAAGCCTTAATTCCTCCATTGTTTCACACACAAAAATTCTGCAGGCAGATACAATTGTTGCTTTCCTGTCCCCATCACTGAACAGCTGCTGAGTTTATTAACAGAAGTCACGCTTCATCCCCAAGGATGGCTCACACGGAGCTTTAGAGCTTACAAGTGCAAGAGATTGCTCTGGCAGGTGAAGGTCTGCACCTTTGCTGATGACTTCTGTTTTGAACCGACGTGGGTCTATGTGAGACGTGCTCAGGGGGCTCCTTGCAACCCACACACAACCTCTTGGATTTGAAAATGTGTTTCCTCCAGAAATTTTCTCCCTGAGACTCCATAGGCAAGCAGAGGAGATGGAGCAAGGACTGCTGCTGAATTTCCACTTCTGAATGTGCTGCCAGCCTGCCCCGCTTGCTGGGACAGTGTTTGATGGGTCATCCAACTCTACGGCTGCAATCAGGGGGAAGACAACTCAGAGCTTTGGATGAAGAGGACTGGAAGGTGGCAGAGAAAGGAAGGTGGGAAGCCAGGATGCAGAATATGTTGTAGGGGAAGTAACATGATAGACAGCATTATCAGAAGTGGGGTTTTTAAGGAAAAAATATGGCTTTTTTACAGAATAGCCTGGCAGAGAACATAGCTTGACTCTCAGCTTTATTAGGTTCTCCCTGCATTCCTGTACCAACCAGCATAATACAATTTATAGCTGCATTAAGCTGATGTAATTTATTTTTCCTAATGAGACATGGAAACTGATCGAAATTTTAAGAACAAAAATAAAATCATAAAACATTTTGCATTTTGTTAGATCTGTTTGGAAATTTGATCTGTTTGGAAACAAGGTTGTTTGTGTATATTCAAAGGAAAGTTAAGTATTTGCTGTTACAAGAGCAATTAAAAATATATATCAAATACCAAGATAAAGACTGGCCAGCTCTCCTAGACTAACTTTAATTTTTCAAGTAGGTGAGAAAGCTTTCAGTTACAAGATAGTTAGGATTCCATGTGAAAAAAGTGACAAGACTTCAGAATTATCAATTCAGAAGTTAAAAAATTATTAAATCAATTTGTTGCCTTTGCAATTTAATGTATTTTTTTTAGATGTAAAGGTAGTCATTGTCAAGTCAATTTATAGGGAAAAAAAGAATTATCTAAAAGCAGGGAATGAATTGTATTTCCATATCACACAAATTATATAGTAGGTCTGTTAATCCAATATAAATGAGTTGTGAATTAGAAAGAAACAGCGGGACAGAAACTTGTGATAGCCAAATAATCATTGCTTTATAAATCTGGAAAGAATCAAAGTGTTCCCTGATCTTCTTCCAAGGACAATGCTGCATTAAGAATGAACATGCACTGGAAAGGTAGTAATTACTAGAAAGCACATATTTCCGTTACAAGAGGAATTTTTAAAATGTAGCAGGAAAGCCCAAGATTACTAGTTCTATCTGCAGCTGTTACTTGGTAAAGACGACTCAAGGACAACTTCACTCCAGGCATGTTCCTCTGTGCTTTTCCTTTGCTTACGTTCATTGTGTTTTAAAAAACTAATCACAAGTTGTCATCAAATTGCTTTGAAAGTCTACCTGCTGACAGACTTTTCTGTCTCTGTTTGATTTTTCTATCTCTTTTTTGTTTTTTTTTTAGGTTCCACTTAGTGCAAATTTTCTTACAAATTTACAAAGAGGTATTTCATGCCAGACTAGTCTTATCCTTGCCATAAATATAAAAAGAAAATAAGAATGCATGTAGGTACTACTTTTCATCCCTTGATCCTGGAGCACTTCCCAGAACCAGGCAAGTATCACCATCACTGCTGTCAGAATGGGATTCACCAAACCCTCTCCCTCCATGGCCTGACAAAGATCACAGGCACAGAAGCTGACTTGTTCCCTCCACTGCCCCAGGGAAGGTTATGTTCAGCAAACACCTACTACCACACCAGCAAATGAATTAATAAAGAAAGATTCATGATTTCCACTGCTTTCCTATCTCTTTATTACTCAGAGTATAATCCTCAAATCAACTTTTAGAGCAAGAGGCCACATAATTGGTTCAGACACAGGAAAGAGACAGTAAGATTGAGTTTCCTGTAACACTCCCTGCCAGAAATGATGTTTTTTCAAGACTGTTAGGTGTTAGGCATTCTCTCAACTACCACAGCTGCAATTAGATGCATTTTAAAGCATCCTATTAGTGGGAAGTATCACTGTGTTTCCAGGTAAAGTCACTGCATACCATAATAATTAGCTGGGAAGTTCTTTATTCCCTGATATACCAGGAGCCGGAATGAACAGTAAGTGCAGGAGATCCCACATCACTTGGGAAGGCAAGTGATTTCCTTGGGCTTCTGCTCATGGGCTCAGAGGTGATAATATGGCTGCATATGACATAATAGTTGCATTAGTTTGGGGGTTGGGTGGGTTTGTGTTTTTTTACAGAATTACAAAATTACAGAATTGAGGCTTTCTACAGTGTGGTGCACCATACAGACTGCCATACTCTGCCAAAACAAATCACTGGGAGAAGAATCACTGGGAGAGGAAAGGAAAATAAAGGAAATTGTATCACTATAAGCTGCTTCTCTGGAGCTCAGAAAAACACCAGAACATTGTCAGGGAACCTTGGGGAAACAGTCCTGAAACTCCTTACCAACCAGTTCCTGATGACACTTCCATTTTCTTATTTATGGCAAAACGACCACTACAAAAAGCTTGAAGATGAGGCTAGAAGCAAAGTTTTACAAAGGCAAAAAAGATCATGACAGAAAGAAAATGGGAACCATGTACAGTAACTATAAAATCTAGCAAGGAGGGATTTTTAATACTCATAAGCATATCCTTGCCACTGGTTTTAGCATGGTTTGCAAAGAAAAAAGTATAGGATCTATCAGAGGGGAAAAATGCTGCAAACCCATTTTCACCTCAGAAAGAACGACATTTTCGAACTCTCATGACAAAGTCAACACTTAATGGTACAAAAAGGGAGGGACATGACCAGCACCCATGAGAAGCAGACCTGCTACCAGCCATGACAAAGCAGTGCTTCTCCCTAGGAGACACCAAACAGTCAGCTCCTGGGAGCAGGAAAGCATGGCATATGTTAGCAGTGCTGCCATCAGAGCAGCATCAGAGTAGCACCTCAACCACTCACACAGTACCCAAAACCAGCAGGCACCAGCTTCATCGATGTTCTGAGCCCTGCTGGATCCCCCTGAAGCACCTTCATGATCTCTCCTCTCTCTGCAGCAGCCACAGGCAAGGCCAGGGGAACAGGCTCCCTCTCACCATCCCATCCCCTGTCTCAGCGGCTCCATTTCCCCCTGTGTGGGATTATTGGGGGTTCTGGGAAATGCGAGGAAGGGAAGGGAAAGCTGCAGTGAGGAAAGAAGTCCAGAAGATCAAGAAGAGGATGTCACCATCCCTAACAACACCTTGTTACAAAAGCCTTTAAGAAAGTGATGTCTCCTTCTCTCTCTTTCCTCCCACCCCACTTCCCAACAAATCCTGGTCACCTAAGGAGCACAAGGCTAGTGAGGGAGAATGGGGTAGGGAGAGGATGGCAAGGAGATCAAAGAGGTTTCAGTCCCTGTGTCATGTGCTGATAAAGCTACCACCCCCTTATGCAAAAACCTCAGTATCAGGCTGCTGTGTAGTACTGTTATCACTGAGCACATGCAGTACCACACTCACCCTAATCAAGAAAAACACCCTAACAGCTGGCCAAAGATTTTCCACTTCAGTAAATATGCCAACATTATAATAGTTTAGAATTTGTATCAAATACACCTACATTTTCTATAGGAAAATACCACTTTATTTAATGTTTTCCATTTCTTGCTAGGACAGTTGGAAAATATTATTTCAGGTGAATTAGGTAGACCAGAACACTTTTTACAGGCACTCTAATACCACAATGTAGTTCTTTACCCTGGGAACATCCTGTTCCGGGGTCAGATGCTCATTCCCTTCCAGGAGCGAGGTTTTTCAGGCAGCTTCACTTCCCAGAATTCAAAGTATGTTTCTTTGTGACAAAGCTCTCCAGTTCCTCTTGGACATTTAATTATGGGAGAAGGGTCTCAGATAATAAAATGGGAACATCATGCTCCTGAACTATAACTTCTGAAAAGCAATACACTGTGGTAGGGAAATGCAATTAAATTTTGAACTGACTCAGGAATTTCCCATGGAACATTAATTCTATTTTCTGCTCACCTCTGAATGTCAGTCTATTTTTCTCTTTCAGTTTAGGAAGCTTATAAAAGGTGCAGTGAACCCCTACTTCTAAATCTGTGGAGTCTCCCTCCCTCCCTGGGGAGGCCATAGCCATGGGAAGAGTGCATCTGCAAACAGAAGCCTATTGTGTTAAACCTTATCAGAGGCAATGCCTAGCCTGAGGAACTGCTACCTCAATACCCAACGCAGAGAAATAATAAAGGTATTTTCACCCTCTTCCAACCCCTTCTGGTCTGCAGGGACTTTGAGAGCTCACATGACTTGCCTGAAGCTGCACAGGACCCTGTGCAAGAGCCAGAAACTAACCACAACTTCACCAAGACTCACTGCAAGTTTTACTCATCTTGACATTTTTTGTTTCAAAGGTCCTCCACTTCAATACCAAAACAAGTATTACAGTAATTCTTTGATGTAATGTAAAAAAATTCCTTCATGTAAGCAACTGTTGGCCTGGAAATTCAGCACAGGACTGAAGCGCTGAGCTAGTCTGAGTCACTCAAAAGAACACCCAGCTACTACAAACTGTAAAAGAAGTGGCTTGAATTTCATTTTTCATCCTTGCATCCGTTTTTTATTCCAGATTTACCTCAAAGGTTATCTATCTCTTTCTTCTCCATCCTCTACACTTAATCACACTTCACAGCAGATTCGCTCAGCCAAACACACCGGAATGTTCTGCAAAATTCAGGCAAGCCGACCAATAGGGGTGAACTCAATCAAATGTCAGAAAGATACCAAAACATACCAGACACATCATCTTTCCTTGAAACAGAGGAACTGTTTCTATTTTAGTTCACCCACTTTCACATATTTTGCACGACACAGAGCACCATTACATGCATCTCTTCAGCACTGATATCTATAACCAAAAATGTCAGGCGTCCCAGTTATCTGCAGACAGCACCTATTTCCTATGGTTATTATGGGCAGTACTAACACGTCAGGAATTCTGAGTATGTTTGGGTGAACTGACACCACATCCAAAGTTAGGAACTCCTCTACTATGTGTGTAAAACACACATGCCCAGAAAAAATGATAAAAACAATGCTGGCTTTTAGACGACGCACACTCAAAGCCCAGATTCAGATGAAACTCTCAGACTACAAGTCCTTGCTATATAATAAATATTACATCTAACTCCCAAATAAGTAGCTGCATTTTAAAATCCTTTTGGGCATAGGAACACCACAACTTCACAATGTTTATAGGAACCACACAACTTCAGAAATGTTTCAGAAACTGCCTGAAAAAGACATTGATCAATGAGGTAATTTATCTGCCAGATACTGAAATTACTTCTGATAAGTTCTAGAAAGAACATGACAGCCTGAATTTCCTTTTTTTACTCACAAATTCACTAAGTGAGGATTACCAGGGGAATGCAGAGATTTTAAAATTACTGCTAGAAGGACTTTGTTCAAAGAAAATGATAGCCAAAATGTTTGTTGTTTTTTCCTTAAAAAAAACCAAAACAAACACCCAACCAAAAAAATCAAACACCCAGTAAAAGCATTATTTGGGAACAAACAAACAAGAAGGTTAAATTTAATTAACCCTGTGCTGTGATCATATTCACCCATGAGGAAATAGTTTGTAAGTGAAACCATGGCCAAACAAGAGGCAAACATTGATTACATCCTCCCTAACATGGAAAATAACTCGCTTTTCAACTTCGTAATAATAAACAACATTTCAAACAGCATGTCCCACTAATGAAGAGCAAGGGTATATAACAAAAATCATCTGTTAGGAAAACAGCACTCCAAACTATAATGGCAAAATAAAGCCCAAGACTCCCTAGGTACGCCAAGAAAAGTAACCTTGTGAGTTAACACTTCACTGAGGAATAAAGTTCAAATGCTTCATATGGGGAAAACGGGAGACTAACTCGCCCGGAGTAAGCCTTACTTAAGTATCCACCTCATCCTAGAGAAACTGCCAGAGTACTCTGAAGGCAGCAGGAAAGCCCAGAGGAACCACCCCACCAAATGCATGCAGAGGCAAGCTTCCTACTTACCCCACTGTATGCACCATGATCTCTTTTGCCACCTTAGTAATTCTCAAGTATCCAGAATGATGTTATTTTTTTTAGGGAATATTACAGCTGCTAGAGGAGGCAGAGGCAAGCTGACAAGCAGAACTTCGCCAGAAGCCAGGCAGAGAGGGATGAATTTAAACCTTGGCTCAAGATGCTGTGTATTCTGCGTCTATCTTTAACTTCTAAATGATTTGGTTTCACATTCCTCTGAAGTCCTGCTGGCAGATGCCTTCGTGGAGCTTTACCAATCGCAGGCACCCGGCCCCCTCTCCTCCTCTATCCCTCCACCTCCCTCCCTCCCTCCCATCCTCCCAAGCTGCCACTCCACCCCCATCTGCCCCATCCCCATCTCTCCCCACTCACACAGACACACACAGACACACACACACAGAGGGTTGGCTGGCAGGATTTCACCGGCTTCCAGCCCCGGCTGCCCGCCCACGGCTGAGGGAGCCGCCCGCCCTGCGCGCTGCCGGGCACGGGGGCCAGCGGCCCGGCGAGCAGCGCCACACGGAGCCTTCGGAAATCGGGGCAGGTGCCTGAAAGCACAGCTTGTGCCCACTCAGGCAGGGTCCCCGAGCCCCAGCGCCACCGACCGAGCCGCGGTCCTTAGCGGGACCCCCGGGGCGCATCTTCCGCAGGGGATCCCAGGCACAAGGAGCTGGAGGGCTGGGGCAAGGCAGCAACTCACCCGCTGCTGGACGAAGGTTCGGCAGAGACTCATACCTGCAAGCTTACAGCACTTCCGACTGCACAGGGAGCTTTATGGAGGAAGGGCATTTTAACAACAACAACAACATCAAAAAAAAAACCCAACCCAAAATAAAATATATAATTAAAAGAAGTTTGTACCAGATCCTGACTACAAAGCTTCTAAACTTCACTCTTAGTCCGTGGCTCCTTACAGTAACAATGCATTGCAATGTTGTTTAGACTCTGAAGTAACTAGACTACAGATTAATGACAGCATTCTAGGCGACTGAAGTGGGAGAAAAACTCCTTCCATGTAACTCAGAAAGTCAGTATCCCTTCCAGAGGTTGCTAGTGTTGACACAAACCCCTAAGATCAGCCTTTCAAAGCAGCAGATTTTAATGCCCAAATGCACATTCAGTTGAATACTCCTTGCCGTCAAGTCTGCCTTATCTCAGACATGGGTGGGAGCGGAACAAGCCACAAGACTTTATGTAAAATGTATGAATTATTGAACACTTTCAGTTGCAACAGAAAAATACCAATTGCCAGTCACACCAATTCTAACAGAATAACCTGGTAAATGTCTCTGGTTTCTTAGAGTCTTCAGCCCTTGTCTGAGCTGCTGCCAAGAGGGGGTTGTAGGGATGCAGCCAAGCAAGCAGCAAGCACAGGTTGGGGCAGAGGGGGCAAGCCAAGCTGTGCCCAGAGTCCCTTGACTGAAAACACGGTTTGAAAATGCCTTGCCAATGCCCGATTTCATGAGGCATTACACTTTCCAGAACGCCGGTGTTGAGAGGCTGGACTGATACAGTAGTAAAAGTGATCAAGCATTTACTTCAGGCTAATGAAGGAAACTGGTCAAACTTGGAAAGACTTCAAAGGCGGTGTGGGGGGTGGGGGAGGTAAAAAAACCAGCCAAAGGGCTGTATCATAGGGCATATTAAGAAAGTCTCCACATCTCCTGCCTGCTTGATAACATGCATAAAAGTAAGTGTGTTTGAGAACACATACAGCATATATAGTCTGATGAAAAACAGTAACTCCACAGTAATATTCATGGTCACTCTGCATACACTGAAAGGCAGGAGCTCTTCTTAACCTGGACTGAGCTCAGGTTTGTGTTTGCCTGGAAGTGTTGCCAGCAACACAGAACCATTAAATAACAAATCAGCTGACAACTCCCAAAAAGTTGAAAGATTTCTTTTCGATCACTAACGTTTGTTACTATTAGCAAAGCCAGACCCCAGTATGTTCAATACCTGCCTTCCAGAGCACGTTAAAAACTCCACCTAAACATACCATGGACTTCCTGCCAGACGAGGAAGAAGTCACTTCACCCAGGATTTCTGATACAATAGTTCAGGGCATGTGTCTATTACTCAGGTTGAGGAGCTCCAGCGAACTGCAAGAAAGCTGCCTTGTCTGGCACTGCTTTCTGACAGAGCCACCTCTAACACCGCTGGCTTATAAATCCCTCAGAGCACAGAAAATCAGAGCCAGAGAATTCCCGTTCAAATGGTGCAACTTCATATAATGCAGTACGTACATCAAGTAATTCTTTTTCCCAATTGTTTGTAAAGATGTCAGCCTTGAAGGGCAGACAATCACTAGAAGCAGAGACCAACTGTTAACATGAAGTTTTAAAAAGCACAGCGCTTAAGATGCTCATAGAGACAAAAGAACAAAGAAAAGTCTTTGTGCCTTTGTGGCTGAGGGCTCCTTTCTAATTAGGGCAACAAGGAAGGAAGAAAGAAGCTCCCCGTGGAAGAAGGTGTGATGGACAAATGCGGTGATTCAGAAATGAAGTCATGAACAGGAAGGATTAGGACTGAGCTGTTTATAGGACTTCAAACTACCTCTAGAGAGTGCTTAAGTGTTAGGGAAAACAATGGCAGGGAAATCCACGGAAGCACATCCACGCTTTTATCTAAGCTTGTGTGTTTCCCTTAGTAGATACAGAGGGAAAAGAGATTTGGCTCTGAATCCTCTAAAAGGCCACTGTTTGCTTCCCATGCCTCCTAAGAAGGTATTTAAAAACCTAAGAGTATGGGGAGGGGAAGATCTTTGGAAAATGATGCTGGAAGTTACTGGGAAACCTTGGATGTCAACATGGACAGCATGATCCCAATCCCATGAATGAGACAGCTGGAGGTCATATGTCCAGTAACCGTATCACACAAGCCAAAGGAGAAGACAGGTGTCCAGTTTCCTCAACTGAAGAGCTGTGCAGTAATACCAGGGTCTAATGTGCAACACAAAGTGTACAGCTCCGAGATTACCACTGCTGTGACAGGGAATACTACTCCCTCAGCAGGGTCTGTTGCTTATAACCATCACCAAGTGTACCACATCAGGGACTTCTGCAGCATTAGATTTGAGATCTATGAAAACATATTAAGTTCTTGTGGAGGAGTGGGAGCTTGAGTTGGAGCTGGCACGGGAGCAGACAAGGGAGTGGCAGAGAGGGGAGAGTAATTTGGTACCAGTGACAAGTGTAAAGAGGTAACATGTTTGGAGCCATGTGACTTCCTACCCATTCCCAATTTAGCCAAGTGCCTAAGACGCATGATCTGTCCCTTCATGTTCAGCTATTTTTAATGTGCACAGAATTTGCTCTTTGTCTCCCCTTGTCTGTCAGTGTCTTCAATTCATTAGTCTTGGCAGTCTTAAGATTTGGGCTTACTGGGACAAGCAACATCTTCTACCCTACGGGCTCAGTCTTTCTAGGTCTTACTCAAGAGTATTTCTTCCTCTTCTGAATGATCTTGTTAACCTCTGCAGATATTTCAGCACAGGTTTGTTCAGGAGTAAGAGCTCTGGAGTAGGGACTGTAATTGCACTGACAGACAGGCAGTTCCTGCCCGTCACAATGGATTCAGCACTGTTTATTCAGTGTTACTCACCTGCACACCCCTCCCTGCCCCAGCCGACCTCCAGCCAAGCCTACTCAGCTACCTACTTACACCAACAGCCCTCACCAAAATAGTCCAGCAGGTGGGGTTTGGCCAGGTGTTGATCAATGCGCTGCTTCTCTCCTGCCAACAACTTTTTTTTTTTTCCTTTAAGAGGAAAGAGGACAGGTATTGCAGCAGCTGGGGACAGGGGGCCCTTGGTGGCAGTCCCCAAGCACCCACTCCCTTGCTCCCTCTCCACCACGCAGCCTCCAACAGACCAGGATACATCTGCCCTGGAAGGAAACCCAGGGGATGGACATGGGCTCAGCCAGGGCAAAACACTGCCCTGGTCTCCCAGTGTGGAGTCTGACTGCCCTGGGCACAACACTCCTCTACCATTTCCATGAGGCTCACTGGGTAATGACAGGAAGCTCAGCACTGAAAATGTGATGGGTTAGCTCTGCTATTTGTAAAACACATGCAAATTGTTCAAATTCTTGATAAGCATTAATAAAGTAAATGGGGAATGCACTTAGTACATATTCTGTGACCAGTTTTGCAGCAACAGAGGAAATTCTGTGCTGGCTTTTCTGTTCCTATGTTTCTATGTTTTTGTGATTCAAGCCATAGGGAAAGAAGGGAGATCATCCATGGTCACAAACTGAAGCTTCAGGAACAAATCATAATAATTTATTCAGTCATTCCATTTTACTGAATAAAGGAAAAATCTATTATTTATTTTTGAACATGTCTTTCTTCTTGCTATGTCTTGTATTTATACTTTTGGTAAGAGTTTTTGGTATTTATCATCATATATAAGCATATCACATGTACAGGAGCCAGGATATAAAGACTTTGGCTTTATTTTTGTACACAAGAACAAAGTTTTAACATTAATTATGAAGAGTTAAGCAACTTTTGAAAAACTCTGTGCCCTTGCCTTTACTAGATGCATTTTCAAGCTCACTTGAAAAATACCTAAGGGGAGAACTAGAACAATTCTGGTTCCATTTATCTTTACACTAAATACAGGAAAAAGACTACTCTTTTTGTGAGGTGCCCAAATTGATCAAGAAAATTAGGATCCGAGATATAATAAAATGAAGAGCAACTTCTAAAAAATGAAGTTTTGTAGGTAAATGGATAATTTTACCAGACTGAAAAATATTTTTCTAAAAAGAAAAAAAGCCAGGTAAAATTAAGCCCATGAAGTGCTGAGGCCTGGAGAAGTCTTTCAGGAACTGGTAGTGCTCCTGGATAAATAAAAAGGCTGCTTTCAGACTTTCTAATATCATCTATTATTTGCCCTCTACCTGAAAATGCTGAACTTTCAAGGTTTGAAGTGACAGCTATAGCTCATTTAAGTCACTTGGTGAGCAGTGCACCTAATGAAGATTGCCTTCCTCAGGATTTATGATCCTCTGCTATTGCTTCCAACAACAGTAATCCCTGTTTCCTCTAAACTCTCATGACCACTCCTGCCCCTCAGGACAGGAGAACTGCCCACCTCCATATCCAGCTTCATGCAGCCAACCTGCACTGCCACCTTCACAATTATCCTTTTAATTTCCCCAGGCCTGCATGATTGTTCTTCTTCTAGATACTGCCCTCAGTTATCACTATTCCCAACTCCCTTCTGTATTTTCTCCCTACCTGTGGGAAAAACAGCAAGCAGGTTGTGCAGCTTGATTCAGAGCTGTGTGTGCTCAGACTGAGCAGCCAGAACACATGGGAGCTGCTTTAGGAGGTGAGTGTTGCACGTCCTGTTCTTTTTTGGCTTGGTATCTTGGATTCCACTTCAGGAGAGTCAAGGAGAATCAGTATAGCTGAGATTTCTTCCTAGGTGTTTAATTCAGAAGGTGTCTAGTAAGTTCAAAACTACTGGCTGTGGCCAGGAGCGTGAAACAAACAAACATAGCATGATTGTATTCCCTTAAAAAAAGCCAACTCTGAAAATAAAATGAACGAACAGCCCACATGCCAGTACAAAGATTCATGACACAGTCTTTGCTCCAGCAGAAGATGCTCTTTGTCTTCTCAATGATAAGAACACTCCACTGCTTTAAAGGCTTTAAGTCTGGTCTAACCAAGTATACAAAAGGTAGCTAATTAACACAGTTCTAATTAACAGAGCTCATTGCAGCTTGTTCTTGAAGAGGAAAAGTGATATGTTTGTGAAAGTAAACATCACAACACCAAAACCTGTCTTGTCACAACATTCACTTGAAAACAAAGTCCTTATTCCTGAAATTATTATATATTGATATTTTTGTTATGGAAATGGCTCTGTTACCCTGTCTCACTCCAGGACCTTGGTTTCACTGGAGTGCCAAATTCTGCACTGAAAATGGTTTCCAGTAAGTTATTTTACAAAAATGCTACAAACGTTATCTCTTTATATTCACCTGGACAGACAACCCCAAGTTTTTTGTGGAAATTCAGCCACTGTGTGAAATGTGCATGCAGGCAGACATGGACTGTGGCTGGAGTGACACATGCACTTTTTTCAGAACTGGAAGAGGATAATCTATGAAACAGATTCTCTGTTCAGTTGAGCTAAAGGTAGGAACAATCCCCTTTCATTCATCCCACCAAAAAGCCCTCCTGCTCTCAAATAACTCATTTTATTTCACCCTCCAGACAAAAAACTTGGAAAAGAAAGGAAATTACTTTTTTTTCCCCCATAAAGAAAAAAATGCACAGCAAGAGCATAGAAGGAGGCCTGGAAATCTCAGAAACTGCTAATGAGAGCTGGAGCATTAATATATAGGCCACCACCACGAATCCCATCAGATCAGTTACGTAAAAGCCAGTAGCGCCTGACTTGCTCTCTGAAATGCATCAGTGCCCTGCAGGGCTGGGGGAGGTGTCCCTGCCACACAGCCCTCTCCTTCCCTGTGTGTCCTGGCCCCAAGGCAGCCTGGATCCCTCAGGCTCAGGGGTCCCGCTGCTGCTGGGGGCACAGGGACAGAAGAGGAGGGCTGATGAGCCTGAGGGGCTGCGATGGGGCGGGAGCAGGCAGGGTGAGACAGCCTGGGAGAAGCTTGTCCTACTGCTCCCTCTGCTGTACCCATCCTGTGCAGAAATCCCAAATGTCAGCGCCGAAAGCTGGGATAAGGCATGGCAGCTTTGAGCGCGGTCTGCAGGTAGCACAGGCCTGGGGAAGAGATAAAGTCGCCGGTGATGAGGCAGAAAGCACCACCACACTCAGGAGATGGCAGGGCACAGACCTCTGTGTGTCTGACCTAGCAAATCTCTTTGGCTCTGGACCTGCCAGGGTTTCACTTCCAGAATGGTGCAGGGGAATAAAGCCTCTCCTTGGCACGGTCACCTCACTTTGGGACACATATTTAGATCATGATCTCATCTTAGGATTTGGATGGGTGTCTGGATCAGCCCCAGAGAAAGGCCCAGGATGCTCCCTCGGCAGGGCAGCAGCCAAGTCCCACATTAGGGAATGCCGGCAGCAGCACCCCCCAGCAAAGGGGGAAAACAGCCCACTCCGAGTCACATCAGTGCATGCCACAAATGAACAACAGGGAGCACAGGGAAGAAAAAAAAAAAAAAACCCAAGCAGAAAGGGAAGGAGAAAAGTAGCTTATGGTAATGAAGTCAATTAATCATGTGGTAATTAACAATCTGATTGTTCTAGAGAATGGTTTTTTCCTAATCAAAAACCACCTGAACACAACTGCAGTCAAAAATCCCACTCTGTACCCTTATTTCTCAGGGCTGAGAATTTGGCAGAACTGGATACCACCTATGGAAGACATTAGCAGCTGCTATGAAAGCATTTATTTGAAAACAGGGAAAACTTGTACCCCAAGGAAAATACATATTATCAGACATCCAAACATTACAATGTGCTTTCTGCAATCTTCATAGCAATATCACAGTTACTCCACACTTTCCTCTTAGCACTAATTTATGGAAATCCAAGCTAGAGAGGAAATCATTTCAAAGGAAGAAATGTCTCTCAAGCACTTTTTCTCTGGGAAGACACACACTCATCATAAGAATCAGCACCTTCAGGAAAAGTGGACACTTTCCATAATAAAAGAGGGGATGAAAGGCTGGAGGTTAGGGCTTTGAAAATACAGCCACACATTAATCTTAAACCTTCTGGAGAATCTCAGGAACTTTACACAACTTGTACCAGAAACAAAAGAATCCTTCCTAATAGCAATAGGAGACTAAAAATAATTAATCAGTGAGTTTCAGAAAGGCAGTGTTAACAAAGAGACTGCATTCCCTTTTTTTTCTCCATGTCCCAAGTATTATTTCATCCTATATTACAGAACATCTACCAGCTAATGAAAATACAGGAAACTGGACTTTACGATATAGCATGGTGATAAAATGAATTATATTTAAATGTCAATGGAATCTATGAAACAGAGCAAATTTGGAAGAAATCCATTCAGTAATTTTAAAGTTGTGAATAATTAGCATGGCATTTTCAAATGCACTTGATCAAATTCATGACCTAATTCTGCTCTAAATTATTTAATTTTAGTTTTTGTGAAGCTATATGAACTATGCAATACTACAGTAGTATTAGAATGCTGCAGCAGTAGTGAGTCCTGAAAAATTCTACCCTTAAATGAATGACTCCAGCAAATGAATGAGACATGGCAATTTGGGGCAGAATGAAGCCCATTCTTTTCAAAGGCAGCACTCCAGATTTTCATAAATGCAAACAAATGCAGTTTGACCTCAGGACTGACACAATGTACTGAATTCCAACTGCCTAAGTTATATTGCAAGAAGAAGCTGGACTGGACCTGAAATATAAACTAAAAAACTTCCAAGGGAAAACTGAGATACTGAAAAACATTTTATCTGTAGTAAGCCAGTAATAATTACAGATTATTTTGACATTGTTCTGTTAAGTTTCATGATGAACAGCCACAAACATACCAAGTGTGAGGCACAGAGACCAAGCACAAGTCATAACCTCACTGTCAGATGCCACAAACCTGCTCCTTTTTATAGCACCTCCTTCCATCTCACTGAATTATTCATCATATTTATCCCTAAATAAAAGAAATTATGGGTTTTTTTTTTTTGCTTTGTTCAGAGAAGCACATGCTTTATCCAAGAGCCTCAGACATTCCAGTGTAAATTATTTGTACTTCTTCCTACAAAAAGTCTTGCTCCAGGACTTTGTGACAACACTGACTACCTGAGGGAAATCAAATTAACAGCAGCTGAGACAGAACTATTAAAGGCATGTTTTCCCCTATGTACAGGAGTCTGCTAACGTATCCACAGGCTCCAAGAGAGTGAGGATAAAGCAAGGACATTTCTCTGAACCATCACTATCTTTCACATTACTGTCTATTCTTGTGAGGGAGCTATGGATGCAGTGATATTGATAGGCACTGGGGTTCCTTGAGCCTCAACTCAAGCATGCAGATTTTACAGACATGCACACCACGAAGACAGTAGCTCCTAAAATAAATCAAGCAAGCTTTTTGCTTAAGACTACAGAGGTAACTGCAAGGTTGTTGCTAGTTCCGAGTGTAATGACTCAAGGAAGTGGAGCACCTAAAGCCTCTCCTCTGCTCTCATGCCCTCAGGAGGCAGCATCCAGCCTCCAGGGAAGGGAGATGGGTTTGGGATGGCACCCAGCCTCTTCCTGTATAACTTGTTAGGGTAAAATGCTCACAAAGGAGCTGTACTCATGCCCCTGCATTAAATCCTTCTGCTCAACGAGGGAGATGACATCTCTGCTGTCTCCAGAGAAGAGTAAAGACACATACACGAGCAAAATGCTCAGAGTGGCAGGGTCCACATTTTTAAGTGGGAATACCACTCTGAAATGCAGGCAGGAGATCACCACACCATGCTGCTCAGGCATTACCTGAGAGGTCAGTGGGGCAAGGCTTGTTGTTAAACACCAGACTAGCAGTGGTGGGGACCTGACTAGGTCTCAGCTATGTCACAGGTTTGTCTTGTCAATTTAGGAATTCACACATTTACTTCCTTCCTCCCACTTCTCATCTGCTTTGTATGCATTGCCTTCAGTGGTTTCAAGGTGGATGTCATGTTTCTAGGTGCTCAGAGCAACTAAAACTTTGAGTACCTTTGACCTCCTAGCACTACTGGGACTAAATATTGAAAACTGTTCAAGTAACATTTTTATTCCATTTAGTGACTGGAAAAAATAACTGAGTTGAAAGAAAAATGCACCTTGCTTCAAAAGCCACTTTAATCAGCCCCAGAATCTGAACCAATGCTGAGCATAAAGATTTAAATTTGGCTTAATGAAAACTGAATAGACCAAAAAACAACAAAAGAAGTCTCTTTACAAAAGGTATGGATTCGACCCAGCCAGTAAATAATTAAAGCTCCTCTCTGTTCCCTTCCACTTTCTATTTTAAGGCTTTTCATTATATGGGATCAAAGTCAGCTCAAGTTGGAGAGAGTTAGACAAATCCATCACAGAGACAGAATGAATGTATGATCTCATCCCCTGTGACAGCAGCCCGACGGTACCACCTGTTTGAACTCAGCTCATACCACTTCTGATGACACTGGCAATGTCAAACAAATTCAAGGAGGGGGGGAACACGCTTCACCTAAGCAGGAAAAAAAACCCCAAAAAATCAAACCTGTAAATCTGGCATGAGGAATGCCTACAGGCAGCCAGCGCTGCAAAAAGAACAGCCACAGAAAGGGTTCAGACCCCATGAACATAAATCACTCTGGGCCTCAGAAAAACAGCTGTATGAAGACTGATTTCTGTTTGGAAAAGAGTCAAATGAGAGAGCAATGCAAGACAGCTGTATAAAAAATTATAAATAATAAAAATAAGGAAAAATAAAACATCCTTATTTCTCAAAATGAAAGAAAAAGAATGCACTGAAGCCAGAAGACAAAATAATTAAGAGATATGAAAGGCAAGTTAAACAGGGAGTTTAAAACTGACAGGGAAATTTAAGACATTAAGGAAAATTCTGTTCTACGTTTTGGAACTTAAAATGTAAGTTTACCCTGTGGAGCTGTCTGCATTATAATATAATTGGGACCAGAAAGGACTATAAAAGAAAATATTAATTAGATTGTTAATGAATACCTGCATGTTCCCATTAGAAACTCATCTGTTATAAAAAGAAAGAATATGATCCTTAATGAACCTTGCTTTTTTTAAGCAATAGAAGACAAACATTTATACTTCCTGACACAAACAATGATTAAGTGTCAGGGATTAAGACATCCCCCTTAAAGGGAATCCCCAAGGATTAAGAAAATCCCCCTCTTGTCACATTATTCCGTAACTGTCAGCTGGCCAGTTCCTGAGCACTGTCAGGAACAATGTACTGGCCCAGGTCCAACACACCAATGTTTGGTTAACACTAAAGTTCAGTCAAAAGATTTCTGTCTAAAATGCTTGTTTAAGGAAAAAGATGACAGCATTGTCAATGTACCATAAAGCTTTGTTTTCCAAACCATTTTTTGCTCTGACTGCCAGTAGCTAGAAGCACTTGAAGATTAAGGCAGCAAGCATACATCAACTCTACTTGGTTTGGTGTATAAACCCACTTTGGTCTAGATCTGGGTCAAGATACACTATTTCACTTCTTTGAGCTGCTTGATGTGCTCAACACAAACTTGACTTCGGGTCTGCCACTGTACCAGGCACATTTGCAGTTCTAGGAGTTGCAGGGTATTCTGGCTGATTAAACTTACAACTACACAGATAGAAGAGTCAAACTGTAAAGTTATTTCAGATATAAAAAAATCTCACTGCTGTGAAATTTAGGCATTTTTTTTCTCAGTCTACTAAGATGAAAACAAAGAAGCAGTTTAGCACTTCACTAGCTGAAAGAGCTATTTCAAAACATGCTCTAGATTAAGACTGCATGGCAGGACCTTTTCCCAGTGAGAAGAGGCACTCTAGGGATGAGTAGAGGCCCCCAACAACAATGTTCTCTTTGGTGACCTCATTAGCATCTGATGTGTAGGAACATCTTTATGTGTGTGGTTTTCCTGTCTACCTTGAAATGGCCCTTTAATCAAACTCATAAAATTACTTTTATTTGGTACCAAACAGATAAATAAACCCATGTTATTCAGGCCCAACAGCTCTTCAAATGAAGGGGGAAAAAAAAAAGCCTGTAATAAAAAAAATTAGATTGGAAATGTTTTGATGCTTTATGTGGGAGTTAGCTGTATGCAGAATTGAACTGTATTTTCTTGGTTTAGCTGAACTAAGCTGTACTGACAAGAGCATGCTGAATTAGATCTGGTTGTAACCCGAGGTGAACCTGCAGGGTAAACCTTACGTCACTATATTGCTGCAGTTCTTTCTTTTTTCCACAAGCAAATGTGGCTCACTTCCCTCAGTCTCTGAAATGCCACATCATGTGTGCTGGCCATGGGGTAGAAGTCTAAATAGAGCATGTTGGACTTACTCACTTCAGGCCTCTGGGAACAGAACTGAGCAACTGGGAGAGACTGAAATAAGACTACAGAGGTATGAAGGAGGCAAATGTGAATGTAATGGGGCATTAGAATGCACCCTGTATTTGAAGACATTTTACCCACAGTTCTGATTTCTACTTTCGCCTGTCCAAGGCAAAACCAAAACCATGTTTCTCTCTCAAAGCCATGCAGGGACAACTTGCCTTGCACTGTGGGATAACTGACCGGAACAGGTGACAATGCCAAGCCCTTCCTGGCTACAGTAACAAATACTTAATTTCTACAGCACCAACCACACAACTTTGCAGGATAAGATAGAACTCTCTTCCAAGAGCCTGGCACCTCCTCAGCATGAAGGACAATGAGGATATATGGTACTTGGCATGACAATCCCGTCTGCCAAATTTCCATGACTACATCACTGCTTCAGAGACGTAACTGAGCAGACAGAACTGTTTAATTTCTACCTTACAGCCAGGCCTACAAAACGTGCTCTGTGTTCCACCTTCAGGCGTGTGGCCAAGCACAAAACTACCCTCTCTTTGCCAGAGCCAGCTGGAAGCCTCAGTGGCACAAGGCAGGTGGGCACATAACCCTCTGTTACCTCAGTGCCTGATGGCTCCTTTCTTTGCTAGCTTTATCCCTAACCTTCTGTGGCATGGCAGATCACATAGGAGCCCTCCCTGAACTAATTCATATACTGGGAGAAAAAGCAACTCTATTTGCAGTTGTGCTAGATGGGTAATAGGCCAATAGACAGGTAATGTCCAGGATCTTTACCTGCAGCCTCTGGAAGGAGTCCTCTGCCTGCTCACTGGAATGGCAGGACAGTAAAAGGTTTTCCCTTCAGTAAGTGCTATGGTGCTAAATGTTATTTTCCAACTGTGTATAATCATTTTTAAAAGAAATTCAGGCACATGACCTTGATATTTATTTTTGTTTAGCTCGTATGCAACGGAGATGTTCTCGAGACACCATGATTTTGCTTAATAAAAATATAAATCTCCATATAATTTCATCACTTCAGGCCTTGAGTAACTGGAAATCCTCCTCCTACAGAATTTGTCATGATTTCCTCTCTTTGAGTTCAATACAAGAAGTGCACAGCTAAATTATGCAGAACTATAAACTTACATAACTATTTCTAAGATAGAAGAACATAAAAAATAAAGCTCCTTTAATAGTTAGGAAAATAGAGAAGTCCAACATAGAACTGAGGAAAAAATGATTTATCATTTGTTCTTCAGGTAGACAGGTTTACTAGTATTTAATTAGTATAAACAGAAGTAAATCTGAGAATATACTGTCATTCCCTTAGATATATGGAAACTAAGAGCTGGCAGAACAAATAATGAAGCAGCTACCTGAACAAACATCAGTATAATACGTAGAAAGGTGTATTTACATTAAGAAATCACCCACCTCTTGTCTTAGGTGTATTTGCATTAAGAGATCACCCATCTCTTGCCTTAGTTTCTCTTGAACAGCAGTGGTGTGACGAAGGAAGCACCGAAGGGGATGTACCCACATGGCTCACTGATACCACCTGCACACAATCTTGAGTATCAGGCATCCACAGCAAGCATATGTAGTTCCTTTCACTGCCTACCTACCAGGAGGTTCATCAACAGACTACACTTTATGCCTTTTGGTAGTCTGCATTTTCCTTTTCTTGGAGCACATGTAGCCTCCCATTACCCAGGAAACCTTCTACTCTCAATGCAAGAATCTGGACGGAAGTAAAATCCATCAATCCTCTGCCCAGTTCAGTAAATTTCTCTCACACTGTTCATCATTCCCTGTGGCCCTGCAACTTGGGCTCTTTGGCTCTCTGCTTGTGGGGCTCTTTAATCCTATAGCTTTCTATCTGCATGGCTGTGGGCAAAATTTGCTCAACTCCTGGTCTCTTCTTCTAGTTCCTGATAAGGATCTTTGCTCTCACTTGTGGTCTCTCCTGCCTCTGCTGAAACAGCAAAGAGCCTTTTACAAGGTCATGTATATATATACACACCTTATAGTCAGGTGTTCTTTGGCTTACAATGAAAGCCACAGGACAGCACAAATGAACCTGAAAGGGTTCAGGATGCAAGGGGCTGTTGTAAAAATTATACTTGGATACAACCAAAAATGTGGATGAAAAGTGGATTCCTTAGCATATGATAGCTTTTCAGCATACTCCGAGCACGTGCATTTGGAAATTCTTGCTGCTGTTCCTCATGCAGATTACAGTTTGCAGCTCCCTTGCACTGTTCTCCCATTAGGTGTGTGAATGAAGCATAGAAACAATTTGTTTTATCGCCTCCACTCTCACAAAAGAATTAAATTAAAAATAGCAGTATGGCATCACTTTTAACAGGGCAGTAAAACAGAACTATAATGGCTGCAGGCTTGCTTCTTTCCTCCTATAGCAAATCCTGTAATGGGAGGGAGATTGCAGCTCTGCTTGGGATCCTTCTACCAGATTTTGCCCTGAGAAAAGGTTTGTTGAGAGGGAGGTCACTGTGGGCTAAGTGCCAAAATCCATGCCTGTACTCTTGGTCCTCAGGCCATTTGGTTGGAGGAGCTGATGATCTGTTTTCCTGTTCCATCTTGCTGGCAGCCCATTTCCATGGTGATGCTCTTCTAGAGAGACCTGCCAGCCAAGCAGCACAGGGGTCCATTTTGTTGAGAAAGCTTCTCAATTTATAGGAGCGTTACTGTAAACCTAATACAGGTTGCTACTTTTTAATTTTTACTTTCCCAGGGGCAGACAGTGGTACCAATATCCACAGTTTGCCCATTCCTTTCCTATCTGTCTTGGTTTGGTCTAAAGAGACTAAAGATGTCTGCATTATGCAAGTAATGCTCAGCTAACAAAGTTCTTCAATTACCCCCTAAGATACATGACACTCTACTTACTGTTGGATTTTGAAAATGCACAGAAGTACTTATCTGTGTATCTTAAACCACTGTCAGATCTAAGATGAAGGTTACTGGGGCTAAAATAAGGGATAGAAACAACCTAAAGAGGAATTTGGTGTTTTGGCTTATTTAAATTTAACACTTTATACTTAAGGATATATTTGGCCCCTGGTATTTAAGGATTTTCTCCACAGAACACTCATTAAGTCCTATAAGGAATATATGTGTGCCATTTCCATCAACACTACTGGATTTGCAGGTGAATGGAGATTCATCCCTGGGCTCCCAACTACAGCACAAAAGCCCTTGGCTTCTCAGGAGACAACAAATGTGCGAAAGAGTATCAAGGACAGAGGAGCTACCCAGAGATACTTCTCAGCAGCCTTTCAAACAGCACTTGGAGGAGATGTCTGCCCTCTGCAAAGAGACTGTCACAGAGCAAGGTCTGGGAGCAGGCTAGGGACTGGATCACAGGACCCAGCAGTCCACAGGTCCTGAGACAGCATTCCCAGCAGCAGCTGACTCCAGCCATGAAAACAGCAGTGGAAGAGCCAACCCAAAGTGTTAAATCTCTTCTAGCCCTTGGTCAGTGATCTGCTCAAGTAGTACTCTGCACACATTTTGTCATGCAGGAGTGGTGACCCTCTCTGAAAATTTCATGCTATGGATAGGAAAACCATTTAACGTGTTTCCTATAGTTTTATGCAGAAATGCCTAGAGCTTTTCCATCTAACACATACATAAATTACACTTCCATAACTCTGAGTTTTGTTACTAGGAAAAAACCCCGTGAAACAATCAAATTTTCCTAATGCTTCTGCACATGCAGAGTAAGCACTATTGTGAAAGCTGCTTGCTCAGAATGTGTTAATTGTCAGGTCCCAAGAGCATTCCCTTTAGCCCACTCCACATCTCCTTAGATAGTAGCCTTTACCACACTGTGATGAGAGTCACAGACCCGTATTTTGAAAGTCTGTTATTGCTGTTTAAGTTCATAACATAATCATTAAATATAATTTTATTTCTTAATAAAATTTTGCTGTGGCTTACTACAATTCTGCATCAGTAGTATTTACCCTTAAATTATTCTCAAAATACTTCTCGTATGATTAAAAAAGGTCCTTTTCACTAGAACACAAGTATTTTTCACTTAAAAGATAATGAAGATGGCAATTAGAGATTTATTTGTATCCTATATCCTAAAACCTTCTCAGCTGCCATTTATTAAGAAAATATTATGAAGAAGCCAAAGAACACTACAAATTCAACCCTTCAGTGCTCTGTTTTACATCTCTGTTGGACAAAAAGCATTAGGACACGAAAGCCATTAACCTCTTTTGTTGAGGGCCATTGCATTTATGACATGATAGAAGTACCAGCATACACTTAATTGTAAAGGCTGTTTGCACATAAAATAACCAAATGATCAAACTAAAATAGCTTCCCAAACTCTGCAGCTGTAGTCCATATATTGCCACACAACTCTCAAGAACTTGCATATCAACTTCCTAGTAAGAGTTCAGAACAGTTTTCAAATTCATAGAAGTTTAGAGAAAGCAAGTGAGTAGGTGAAGAAATTGTTTTTTCTATCCAAAAATATGACATTTTATTAGTATGTGACAGAATGAATTTCTTCCTTTCTAAAAAAAAGTTTGTTTTTCTCTATATACCAGGTTGGTAATTGCTTTTATTATTCCACTGAGCTGTTCTGCAGTATCTTAAGAGGAAATTTTCCCGGGGCAAACTAAGAGAGCAAATTACTTTATTAGCCATTTTTTCCTGAACCATTTTGCATTTTAGATTGTAGATAAATATGTCTCCACAACGGCTTTTCTCAATTTGACCCTTTCCCTCATACCTCCAATGATGTCATTGTCCTGTATTTTCATAATATTGTGTATTTCTCACAGCTCTGAGGTCACGAATTTTTATTCCCTGACTTCGCCATGGGATCTATCTGAGGATCAAGACATGACATCAGAACACGACAGCTATGTCTCCTGATTAGAAATCTCAATTCCCTACAGTCTTGCAGACATTTCTTATGCTTTTGTTGAATTTTTACTGTTTTCTCAGAGCTACTGAATTATTCATCTGTCAACATAAATGTAGAGTTCATCATATAAGTATGTAAAGTCACCATTTTAGAGCAGACATCCAAAGACAAATTCATATAAAGCCTTTTTATAGATCATTAAACCTGCATAGCAAAAGACACAATATACCACAAATGTAGTAGTATATAGCAGGACTGAAATTGAATGTAAACTCTGAGTAGGGCAGTATTCCAGCCTATTCTCTGCTATGCCACTTTTTACAGTAAGGTTTCCATTCTGATTTGCAAAGCCAGTTCCTGCCTCAGTTGATACAATCCCAAAAGTGACGTTCATCTCAACAAACCTATCTATTAGACTGCATTAGAAAACTTCCTTTCTGTGTACTAATATTTGCTTTTCATGCAGAGCAGCTACTTCCTACCAGGTATTTTCAACCTGGACCTATCTCTTGGCAAGAAATCTACAGATCTGAGTGAGCCAACAACAAGCTAGAACTAAATACTCCCGAAACACCCAGTCAGTATTTTTAGTTTTACAGCTCGCATCCTGTTAAAACTGCCAAATATAGGGAATTTCCATGTGTTCTGCTCACCTAGACTACAGTGAGAATAAAAGGGACAAAAGACTTATTTGTCAGTGCTTAATTTACTACATGAATTTTATGCATGGTCAGTTATACTATATAAAATAATCCTAATGCTGATCCATGCATTTTGTAGTCAGCTTTATCAGATAGAGTCTGAAGATTCAATTATAATTTAAAAAGAACAATTACCTTTTAAATAACAGCTTGAGTTAACAAAAGGAATAGATTCATCACTCAGTAGCAATAAGATCATAAAGACAGCCCGAGCAACTAAGCTATGGAAAAACCTGTTCAAACACTCAACATTTGACTGCAGTTCTCATAATGCATTTAGAGTAATCTTAGCAATGCCAATTTGAGCAAATATCGAGGCAAACCCCAAAAGACTGATTTGGTTTTAATTTTCATTTTACTCCATTGTACAGAATAAAGTCACACATTGGCTCTTGAAAAGGAGCTAAGGAAGTACACTAGGGTTTGCTATCTCAGAATGCAGCGTCTCCCCTCCATTACTCGCAAATAACCCAGCAAAGCCAAAAGTTAGAATGGCCAGTTTATATTATTGTATGATTGTATGAACTGTAATTTCCATTGGGAAACTGAAAATTCTTCAATTGCCTGAAGTATCCTACCAATCCTCTAGATAAAGTAGAAAAATGTCTTGTTGCCGTCATGTCTTCCCTGGATATTTAGACAGGAACACTGAGTACACCAAAACAACAGGAGATGTCATTTGCAGTCTTCCCGCTGGCTTCAAAGGCCTGATAGGCTGGCCATTTGAGACGCAAACATTCCAAGAAGTGAGACATACTGTTGAGCAAGGAGCAGAGAGCAGTGATTGCTATCCTACTCTCTGCATTGTATGTATTTATTTCATTCTCCATAGTCACGACTGCAGAACGTGTTATGTAAAATCAAGTTCTGTTTATGCTCTTGCCCTCATTTAGCCTTAGAAAACACTTCCTTTTCAAAATCCTTGAGTTCTACTGTAAGCATTTCCTAGGGAAATACTGCCATATAAACCACTGACACTTCCTGGAAAAGAATAACAGATCCTTAGTAAAACTGACAAGCTAAATATTTTAGAACAAGCTCTCTAACCTGCTATACCAGCTGGCATCCAGGGTAAGATATCATGGCTGAAACTTTGTCCCAAGCAGAAGATGGAGTTTTGTGAACTGGAATTATCTAAGAAACTCAGCAGAAAGAGGGCTGGCAGTTAGGAACTGTAAACCTAATACAGGTTGCTACATGCTCAGCTAACAAAGTTCTTCACACTCTCAAGAGAGAGTGAAAAGAGATGGATGCTGGAAGCATGCAAGCTGTCTGAAAAAAGCTGTTCAGGTGATCTACAGTTTGCAATGAAATTAATGATGGCAAATTTCACAGCAGAAGCGTGGGTGCGAGACTTGCTCAGCATTCTATTGAGTAGAGCCACTTAAGTACGTGTACTTAGAGCAAGGTACTTGCTGGGGGTTGAGTTTTGGCGTTTTCTCTCCAGTTCATTTCTTATCACCTGTGGAATTTCTTCCCATTTAGTTGCTAATGGCGGCTGACGGCTTGAGACAGGCCGGGGATACCGGAAGATTTTTGCGCTGGGAGAAGGGGCTGGGGACAGCTCCTGGCTCTCTCTCTGCTTCGGAAGAGGACGGCCAGAGCCGNTATTCCTATTCCCATATCTTTGCCTGAGAGCGCCTTAATTTCAAAATTCTAATAATTCGGAGGGAGGGGGTTTATATTCTCCATTCCAAGGGATGTTTTTTCTGCCTTCCCTAGCAGACACCTGTCTTGCAAACCAAGACAGTACTGTAAAACTGCACGTTTAAGCCAGATTTTATTCCAGAATGGAGAATCCAGCAACACAAACTTGTTGTGAGTTATTTCCGCTTAAGGACTTTTTTCATTAAATTGATACTCACTGAAAATGCGTTTAAAGCGTAGTCAAGTGAATGAGTGTCTGATGAGCTCTGATACAACTTCAGCTAAGCTACTGTCTCTTATCTGAGGTAACAGTGACCATGTGCATGCAAAGCAGAAAAGAATACCTTAAACCACCATCTTGGTACCACGCACTTGTGATGAGCAGCAAGTCCTCTTCATCCATTTCAGGGCAGAATTGCTACACAGCACAACAAAGCCAACACTGTCTTTGGTTTGCAGTTTGTGCTCAAATGGTTTGGGGAGACTCACATGGGACTGCAATTTCCACTGGGAAACTGAAAATTCTTCAACTGCCCGAAATATCCTACCAATCCTCTAGATAAACTAGAAAAATCAAAATCGATGTCTACACGAGGTTTTACTTTTAACTCTGTCCACTTAATTCAGCTAAGTGCAACCATTATTTTTACAAAGTGGCCTAGGAAATCAACTTTCAGCTCACGTGAAGCTTTGAGCTGTTGTTTGTAATTACTTCTGGAGCTCTTGCAAAGACGTGCTGCTCTAAAATTAACCAATTTTAGCAGTTTTATCACCTTACTCCTACCAAACACAGGTCTGTGTATGTTAAGTTTTACCTGTTCAAATATGTGAATAGTAGCTGAAAATAAGACATGTTTGCAAGGTGCAAGGCTTAAGTTTCAAAGTGATAACATGGGAAAATGCACAGAAGACAGTAATTAGAGCAATGAAATAAAGCTAATAAAAGAAAAAAATAATGTCAGGAAATTAATATCTTTCTTAACAGTAGATCTGTTAATGCTCTGGAACATTTTCCTAAGGGAAGCAGTGGGAGCTCCATTACTTCGGTAATTTAAAATTAGACTGACAAAAAAGTAGCAAATGTACAGCACAATAAAGAATAATTCCATACAGGAAGGGCAATGAAGTAGGTGACTAAGTCCTTCTTTCTGACAGCTATGAATCATACAAGTGCAGTGGTGGCTTGTATAGAAACTGGAGTTTCTATACACAGATGGTAACACAAACTGACAGCTCTCACACAGGACTTGGTGGTAATGGTTGGAGGACCCAATTCTTCATATACCATAAACCACAAATACACATTATTAGACTATCTGCCTAAATTCTACAGAGACTTCATACAGCATGCTTTGCTTACCACCCCCTGTCCCCCAAACAACAAAAGCAATGCCAGTTTCCTTACTGCAGGCACACTTACTTTGCTGGGACAGAACTTGCTTAGCTAAAAGCTACTGCAGCTACTTTATGAACTCAGTGTTTTACGTGTAACCAGAGGTAAGAATTTTTGGTCTCAGGTCACACCATGTTTTGAGTTAGATTAATTCTCTATTTGAAGGCGTATTTAAGACAAACATTTGATCTGTTGAGTACGAGTTCAGTATTTCCTGATCGAACTTGAGAGAAAGAATGAAACAGGCTTTTTATTTGATTCTTCTGTTTTCCAGTATTTTCTCAAGTACTGAAGACAGATAAGGGTTATTTGAACTAATCTTTCCAGGCCACGCTGTTTGACCCACATGCTTTGTTGCCACTATGTGACATAGAGCCCTTACAAGACACTGTGACAGTGAGATGCTGCTCAGAGCACAGACTGGGGGTTAAACATTCACCACTGCAGCAATGGTCTGCAAATCAAAAGAGGGGGAAAGTAACAGTTTAAACTATATACAGGATGGCAGCTTGGATAAATCTGAACATGATGTGCCTTAATTTTTGTAAAAAGCGAGACTGTCCATAAAAATGGGTACTGTAAAGCACTTTTTCTCAAGGATCACCGGAAGTGAAACTTACTGTAGTGCGTATTCTGCTTTTTAAATAATCACCTCCAACTACAAATTTGCAAACAATTTATCAGAGAACAAAGGTAGTAATTTTCCACAAACTGATTAGGAATTAGGAAGAGTAGGCAAGTATGTTCAAATATTTTTAAATCTTGTATTTCCCCATTTTTGGAAAAAAAAAAGCTCATTAAAAACCAAACCAACCAACCAACCTCCACTTTTCTTCAAAGATCTGTCATTGGAGCAGGCTGAGGATGGTCTGTCACATGTTGTCTGGATGGAAGGTAGTTTAAAAATTAGGAGAAGAGGAGCAACAAGTGCTACTTACTGCACTTTGGAAATTATCTGTTTCCTTTGCTGGCAGGTTACTTTGCCTTTGCAGTCTCTTCCCAAAGAGTCTAAGCTGTCTCAAATATTATTTTCCAATTACCTTGAGTGGCTATGCCTGTGCGTCACTGTTCAAACAACTTCACGGTCAGAAAATGATACATTCAGGTTTGGTATTGGAATCAGCTTACATGATGCAGTGACAATACTGTGCATGCAATATAGCAACAAGTACAAAATTCTGGTTTTCTTTATCACAGGAAAACACATACCAGCATATAGTAACTAAATAATTGTCTTTTCCTTCTTGCATTCTCACAGTAGCATAGGAAAACTGAAGTAACATGAAAATCAGTAGTACACCAAAGATATTTACCCACATAAGACTTTGGTGGAAATTCACTGCAATGCAAACTGCAATCTAGATTTATAAAGGAAACAATTCCAGTCCCAGAAGACAATCACGTCTCACTTAGGGCACTGGCCAGAGTCAACTGGGTTCCTTCATCTAATTAGAACAGAAAATCATGGACTAGAGAATTGAGGTTTGATGTAACTACATGTGTTGGGAGACAGTCAGTTGAAGGATCATTTCTAACACATGCATAGCACAGTCAATGAAATTATAAAACTTACTGTCCGATAATACTTTTATTTTCAGTGAAAGCTGTATGAATTGTTCCTATTTTTTTTCCACTTTTCAAAATATTTGCCTTGAAAACACTTTGTCTTTCTTCTCTTTTTAACTCCTATGACTGAAGAAGGGGTAAAGCTAATAAAAAGGAAGACAGGAGGCAAAACAAAATGGAAAAATCTGGAAAACCACAAAAAACTCAAACACATTTCTTGATGTCCTATCACCCCAAGTGCTGCTAAACTCTCGGAATAACTTTCATCTCCGAAGGAAAGTTATGGCTGACTGGCACTAACTGTTGAAGAGAGTGCTTTGTTGTCTTCCTACAGCACAGGGAAGCAGGACCTTGGGATGCTGGGCTGCTGACCAAATCCACAGGGTGGTCCCGAAAGGTAAATGAGAGGAAAAGCAGGGTGGGGTTAGGATGGGTGAAAAGGAGGGTGAGGATGAGGAAGTGTGATCATCAGAGCTCTCACACCAGCTGCTGCAGTCCTGAAAGGCCCCCCTTCAGGTGAACTGTGGACTTCTGCTGTACACACAACCACACCAGGACAACTTCACATGTGCAAGACGGGGAGCAACCCTAAACCCCGTCATTTACAACAACCTGTTGTAAATGAGTGGTTTAGGGTTGCTTAAAGAACCTGGGAAGGGAGGGGATCTGTGACCACAATATCCCTATGAGATCTAAACACTCCTTTAATTCCTGTGCCATAGCAAGACCTGAAGATGCCTCAGCATTTCCTAGTACTGTCTGATGTCATTATCATGCTGAAGAAGATAAGGAAATGTCACATGTATCAACAATGTTTCTCTAAAAAAAGTCAGGCCAGCACAAAGCAAAGAAGCAGCACAGAATGGGTGAAAACAAGTGAAGTCTCAGTCTGACCTCAGTGGCATAACCCACTGACCTCAGCCAGCCTTCAGACATGAGCTGTCACAAGAGTGACAAAGCAAGTTCTAGTGATTAACACCACAAAGTGTATTACTTCTACATTATTAACCTTGCATATTTTGCTACTGTGAGCTGGAAAGCACAGAAAAACTCTTAAGTGTCAGAAGCACTGATACCCTTCTTATACTTACATTTCTGACTTTGATTATCTGATCATAGCTTTTTCTTACATGAACAGCTTCCAAGGTACTGATCACTCAAACTCAGGTCGTTTTATTGATGTGAGTAATCCCAGGTGTTCAGTGCAGTTGCTTACATTAATAAAGACACACAACTCTCAAGTGGTTGTAGGATCAGAGCCTTCGGGTTGTGAACAGTCATTGGCTTTTCTGCTGTTAACAGGCCATTGATGAACTGCAGCTTCCTTCACATCTGACACAGGGATATTAAGGGACACATCCATCACTGTCGTTTTTCTCTTGCAACTTTTTAAAATGCACAATCACATTCGAAAAGCAATCAATAGCAATCCAGTCGCAAGCACCTCTAATGAAGCGCAGCAGAAACAATTTAGTATTAGATTTTCATCTGGAAGGTCTCAGAAAACACTTCTCAGCTCCACTCTATCTGCCCAAAAAGAAGATCAAGGTGTTTATTCCAGGATTTGAGCCAGTGAGGATAGACACATGCACTGAACTGCCTAGAGCAAGAAACTCCACTGTGTAGGATAGCACAGCATAAAGTTATTGCTGCCATAGATTGCTTGCCCTACTCACATCTGTTCTTGAATATCTGTGTCCACAGCTCTAATTATTATAATTAATTATAGCTGAAAGGACAATGATAACTATAAATTCTTAAAAGTATTTCCAAAAGGAATTTTAAAAAACTTTTTTGAAAATTGAAAGCCTCTACTAGGATACCTGTCAATGTATCTGTTATATTTTTAATTCATGTTTGTAAATACTGATAGATTGGTAATGGTATGGGTCAAGTTTCCACTAAACTTTTCCACACTACTCCCACCATGTATGGCAGCACTTCTTGTTCCTTGACTCCTAATCCATCCTCGGCAAAGTCTGGAAGCCACAGCAGATTTATATTTTGTCAAATATTGAAGAACATGATTAGTTACAAATTAGCTCCTCCTGTTGTAGGAGCAAAAGATAAAGGCAGAATGAAACCCAGTTGACTGAACCTGTTTTCAGCTCTTCTTTCTTGAATAAAATTTTCAAATACACATCATAACTCTGCAGTGCAAACCATTCCATTCACAACAAACTCACAAGGAGGAGATAGCAGTGATTTTTCACTTATTTTTAAAAATATGATTATTATTTTTTGATTTTGGATGCTCAGTGAACAACCAACGTTACTTGAAAACCAACATGATTCCCATTTTCAGATACACAAGCTAGAAGAGAAAGGAATAAAATCACACAATAATTTTCAACAGAAGTATGAAAAACACTAATAAGCATATGCTGATGATTGGCTTCTATCTCTAGCACCTCAACTGAAAATCTATTATCTTTGCTCATAAAGTAGACTGGTGCCCTTGACCTGCACTTTTTACAATCAATTAATTCAGACTAAGGGATACTACTGTATAGGCAACTCTAATCCAAACTCCTACTCCTAACTGGTAAAAACTACTTTATTAGACATCAAACTAGACTAGACATCAAACAGGTCTATGGAATAGCACTACTGAACTGTTTCAGATGTGCTTGTTTGGTGCCTGATCTAATTCCAAATTAAAAAAAAAAAAAAAGGTTTTAATACTAATTTTGTTTTCAAAAGAAAATGGAGCGTATCGACACAATTCAGCCTGAAATCACAGTACTGGCTTAAAATGCACCAGCATTCTGAGGGTTGCTAGTGTTGAAACAGGGCTTCAGAACTCCATCTCCCTTGTGGAGAAGCCAGCAAGAGCCTGAAGCCCAAAGTTTCTGATTCAATTTTCTTCCAATTCACCACTAAAACTCTCCCAGAAACTGTTCATTTACATGGCAGAAAGGCAGCAAAGCACCGTTTTATCCAAACAATCAAGTTTCCTCAAAAAAAACCCCCTTTACTTTTCCAAGTATGCAGCAGCAGGTTGAGCAGCTCTAAGAAGCATCTATCAGGTCAAGCATCTAAAGAACCATTGAGAAGCAACTCTCCAAAAGCTTCAGGTACCTCCCATTCAGAGGGATGAGTAGCTTCTAGCAGTGGCAGAGTGGGAGCAATCCAACAGCAAGCTCTTCTCCTGGCACCACTGTGAGACAGCAAAGGGCTTAAAAAGGCAGCAGCTCTCATGCACAGGTTTCCAAACCAGAAAGCAGCGAGATTCTTATGAAAATGGCTTGTTTTTATTAAAAGGGCCTGCAACGGCCTAAAAGAAGACACAACAGTAGCCAGCCGGAGAAGCAAAATAGAAAGGAGAAAAAAGAATGACAGTTCTCATTTAAAGAAAGAAAGATCTATTAAATCTAGATTTAATGAAAACAGAGAGAAATCACATTCATGTGGCAAATCTTTCAAATTTATTTTGCCAATCACATTCAGGGGCAGGAGAAATACCATTCCCCAAAATGTTCTTCAGAATGAAACCAAAATCTTCATTTGCAGTAAACTGGCAGTTAAAACAAAAGCTGAAATTAAATGAGCTGCCCTTCTACATACTTTTCAGCCATCAAAAGCCTTCAATATATTTATCAGCCTTTTCTTTTTCAGTTGAAATTTTGCTTTTCAGCTTTCTTTAATCCTAGCTTTATACACACCCCTTCTTGGATCTTAATTGCTCTCATCCTACTTTCAACTCACATTTTGTGTTGCCCTGGGAGAAAAATTGCTTGTTTAACGAGAAGAGCCACAAAAGAATTTTAGCCTATTCTAAAACAACATTGAACTGTTCTTACCTTACTTTCACGAAATGCCTTTACAGAGGTCATCTTAAGAAGTATGTCAAAGAAAAGCCAGTCCATTAAAGAAAATGCTAACAGACATATAGGCAGACTATTAAGATTGCACAAATGACCACATTCTCTCCTGTTTACATGGATTTGCATGCGTTCACTCACTCATTCAGCGATTCTCTGCTGCAGCTTCATGACTTAAAGGTAAATTCAGAGCTACAAGGATTACTGGAGGGTTGGGAGACTTCATCAACCAGGAGGTGAGGCCAAGGGAAGGATGTGGGTGGGTCACATCACCTGTGGGGCAGGGAACAGATTTTTTTTCTGGGATTCTAGACAGTCTCTTCAGCTAGAAGGTGGGGGCCAGCTTTGAAAGCTTGTCAGAGACCATCAGACCCAGAGAGTACTGAGGAGGTGTTCTTGGCATCTGGGGGAGGGCTGGAGCTCATCCTGCCTTGCAGAAAGGTTCAGCAGCTATGGTGTGGGTAGGGTCATTAGTAATGCTGCATTCATGACTCATCTGTGGCTTATTCCTTAAATACACACACAGACAGGAATTTTTGTTTCACTGGGCTTCAAGCTGGTCAGGACCTTCAACATAAATCTGTATTGTAATGTGTATTACTCTGCAAGGGAATTTATCATCTGACCTTGACATGTTTCCTCCACTTTGAGAAAGAATACTGGTTCCATAGTTCCCTGCTTGTAAGACCAGTGAATGCATCTCAGAAGAAGAGAAGCCTTTACAACAAGGGTATTTCCCAGTTACAAACCATGCAAACAAAGACTAAGAAAGTCTTGCAAGAGACTTGGTCAGGAGAATAAAACCAAACAGCAGAAATTTTAGCACGGAAGTGCTTTAACTTGAGCTGAAAACTGAAATCTTCCATCAGCAAAATCAAATGAAGTACTTCATTAAAAGCCAAGTTTAATTCATGCAGAGAAAATGCATCACTTTCAAAACAGAGTGAGTGTTTTTGTTTTGGGATAAGCTGTGTCTCTCTGGGCTGCTGGAGGATCTCAGTGGATTTCTAATTTTGGTGTCTTGTAGACTGGACTATGGAGCTGCTTTTGGACAGCAAAATACAACCTCCCCACTGGGCACAGAAGCTGCATAGTGATGACATGCCAAGAAAAGAAGTATCTTCAGGCTGGGAAACCTAACACAGTAGGAGACAGAAAGGATGAAGTGCTGCAGTGGCTCAGGAAGGAAAAAATATAAGTTCGGACTGAGGTAAAGAAAACAATGAATTTGGCAACATCAAAATCGCTTGATCACGAATTTTTAAATGAAACATTTTTAAATATCTGAATGGGAAGTTTTGGGTTTGGCTACAGTTTTTTGTTGATCAATTTACGCAGAAAGCAAAATCTCTTAGCAAAACATTCAACAGCACTGAAGATTAACTTTTTCTTTCTTTTTTTCAGTCATGTCAATTTTCTGCTTTTTAAATCAAATTCTATGGAAGCTGTGCTAGAATAAAGAGAGGCATAATGAAATTGCTCTTTGTATTCAGTGATGGAATAGAATAGAAGTTGGGCTGGTCTGTTTTGATGCTTCTTAGAACACTTACAAAGCAGTGTTTATTTCAGAATCAGTATCACATGTCTAAAATTTACTAGTACTGAATATTAAATCACATATTTTTACAAGAGGGAAAAACTTTCTGGTTTATTCTCAGTGAAAACCCACAAAAGTAATAAATGCAAGTCAGAACTGATTTTAAATCCATATACTATTAGACTCACTGGTATAGCTGTTAAT
Organism: Leptocoma aspasia; assembly: GCA_013399835.1. NCBI lineage: Eukaryota > Metazoa > Chordata > Aves > Passeriformes > Nectariniidae > Leptocoma > Leptocoma aspasia. The sequence continues at coordinate 1,174,150 of VXAX01001105.1, read as the reverse complement.
TGTCTAAAATATGAATAGTACCTGAAAAATCTTTCTGATCTTTTTCAAAGATAAGACATGGCAAATTTTGGGTTTTTTCCCCTCCCCTAACAATGTGGGCTTGGTTCTTTAAAGCTCTGTGTTTTGTACGTGTGAGTTTTTCTTCCCCTCTTTTCATAACAGCTGCTTTTTTCTTTGCCTTGCTCTTGAGAACGGGCTATGCAATTTTTAGAAAATACGCACTGCAAATGAATCACCAAATGATAGTAGTTAAGCTCCAGCCATTGTGGATGCTCCTACTGCGGGGGAGCACAAGGCTTTGCTCAGGAGCACACAGAGTATGGGGTGGGGGACCTTTGGCGTGGGCTGTCCAGGCTCAGGAGGTGCCTCTCCTACAGTCCCTGCACAGGGACAGCAGCGCACAGAGGAGCACAAAGCGCAGGAGAGCATCGCTCACTGACATTGACATACTGCTGGTCAACAGCAGCTTCAGCAGCACCCAAATACCTGCAGGGAAAGAACACTGCCCTCTGGAAGAAGCCCAGTGAAGTTACCCCCTGGCTTCTCAGGAGCCTTGCAGGGGTGTGAAAAGCAAGGTCACCATTAATTCAGCCGGGATTGCACGGAAGCACTGTGCATGCAATGGATTCCTTTCAACCCCCTAATATCCTCTCATGGAAAGGGCATTGTAGGGACTTTTTGCAGACACAAACCTCTCCTTGTACATTTTACAACTGAATCCCGTATCTGGATTTAGCTCAGCATAAGCTAGCATAATCTTAAAGTCCTGGTGTATGCAGCAAAGCAAAAAAAATCTTATTATGGTGGTAAAATCACAGCTGAGGTAAATATATTCTGCATCTCTACTTTCAGACATGTGCAAACTTCTCAAAAATACTGTCCTTTGGTCTAAGGATTTCTTGTCTTCTCAGTTCAAGACCACTTAAAAAACAAACAAGAAAAAAGTTATTTTAATCATCCAAAATGCTCAGATAGGAAAAAAAGAGGAAATACGTGTACAAAACATGGAAGGACATAACTTCTTATCATTCGGCCTTGAAGCTCTCAGTCTGCACCCAGGGGCTATCTCAGTCATGCTGAACCACCTGGGACTGCACACAGAAATTCCCACAGAAAAGTCAGCTCTAATATCAGCTCCCAAAGTTTTCATGATAGCATTTTTTCCTACTTATGCTGCAAGAGTTAAAAAGGAGCTGTACAGATAGAAATAGAAACATTTGTTATTTGACAATGTTATTAAATAGACTTAAATCTGACAAAACCAAATCATTACTTTTAGCAGTGACCAGTGTTATCTGGGAATGCAATAGCTAAATACTAAAGACAAATAAATATGGCTGGTAAATAAAACAATGGATGAACTCCCACCTCTTTGGAACTTAAAAGCCCCACAGTGAGACACTGGCTGACTTATGAGCTGACTGAATACACTCCAGTTACAAATGGGAAATGTGTTCATCCTCAGTCAGGTCACTGAGAAAAAGAGAACAATTCCTGGATTTCAAAATATTCCCCGCGCTACTGCAACAAGTCTCTCTGGGATTAAGGCAGGCATGGACTCCACACCATTTGAAAGGGACTCTGACCATTGCAATCTATGTTCTTGGGACATTGACTTACTCTTTGTAGTTGTGTTTTTGTGATACACTCTACAAGTAATTGCAAAAAGCCTGTTGTTCATTCCTTACCTTTTTTTTTTTTCCCCCTGCATTACCACTGGCTCCTCCCTCACCAACTCTCCCCAGTATGCTAAGAAATCCTGTCACCTCACCTTGCAGACATGCATGTTTATATACATCCAGGCACCTACTTCCCTTCTCTGGTGCAGCTGTAGTTTGATCCTGCTCCAGTGTATGCACTGGATGCTTCACAGGGAACAGTCGTAGCTGATTCCCTTAAGAGGGACTTTACTGGAGCTGTATGAATTTCTGGAAATAAGGATCTACTGCCTAGATTGTGTGTTACATTCTCCTTTTGTATGAGAAGGTACAGATTAGCTGTACTGCTTTGTATTTTGCTTAAAAGGCTTAGGAGCTAGGGTAGTTTTTTTGCTACATTTCTTGATAATGGTTCCATGTATTTTGTTTTTAAAAGGGAGATTTAAAAATAGCATATTAAAAAACCCAATGGTAACAGTACCGTTACAAATGCTGAAGTTTTAGAAGGAACTGCTGTGGGAGTTGCTGTTAGGAATACTTGCCAAGTAGAAAAACACAACAGCAGTTAAGGAGACTGTTAATACAGATGCACAGACAACACAGAGCATAACCTTGTATTTCAAAATCCAGCTGAACACCTTAATATCTAATGACACTGATGATTCACGAATAGTATGCAAGTGGATGTTACCACTTTCCAAATCAAAGTCACATCAAACACTCATCTCGTGCAAGGTAGGGGAGGATTGCCTTCTTTAAAAACAAAAATAAAAGGAAACAAAAGGAATAAACTCTGAAAAATAAGCCGTGAAAAAAATAGTGAAGGCCTTTTCAAGGTCTGAGCTTCCAGCCACACTGCTCACATAACAAGCACTAACAAATGTTTTGATAATTCAAGGACTGTGTATGAGTGTATGCTGGAGCTTCAATTTAAACACTCCAACACCATTTAAAAACTTTTCCTAAATTATGTTCCAATCGCTGATGTGCTCTTTCCAAATAAAAGTATAATACAATCAGAGGTAAAGCATAAAGAGCAAATATATTCTTAATGAATTTTTAACCCTATGTTAAAAAGAGATTCTTTGGACTTAGCCAAGCATACAGCAAGAGGTCCAGGAAGTTCCACTGCTGTGAGGCTGTCAGAGACAAGGAAGTGATAACCTTTTGGTTTGGGGTTTTGCAAACAAAGCAACACATTGTTCTTGACTACTGTGTTTGAAGACCACTCAAAAAAATGTAGATTGGCCCAGTATCTTGCACTCCTTAAATGGAAATAGATGTGTGAAGAGCTAACTACAACAACATGCAAGCTTTGCTGTCTTTTCAGCAGAAAGAAGTTAAAACAGAGAAAACCAAGGACAAACCAAACACCTTTTCACGCCCTCCCAAAGCCCCTTGAGAGCCATCCAGCTAGATGCCGATAATACTGGGTAACTGGATCTGATGAAACAAGTTTCTTTGTAGCTTGGCATGTTGGTTTCAACAAATTAGGATGTAAATTGTAATACCAATGTGACAACATCACTTTTTCTCTCTGTTAAGCAGAGGCCATAGAGAATCCCCTGGAAAAAAATCCCCAGCAGTTAATTCAAGTGCTCTGGTTGGTTTCCAAATAGCCAACTCAGGAGTGCTAAGGTCAGGTCCTACATCCTCACTCTCCTCTGCATTCTGAGTGAGGAGGCAGCCACAGGACCCACCACACCAGCCAATACCATCCCCTCTCAAGCATTCCTGCTGGAGAAAATGTGCAGCATTTTGGGCAAAAAAAGAAAAATAGGGAGGTGAGCGACAGCCCAGCTGCTGCTATCAAAAGAAGGATAACATCTGCCCTCAGTGGTACACCTGCACTTGGCCTCACCTGGCCAAAGGGGTGCTGACTGCCTGCCTGCAGCCCCACGGTTCCCATCTGCAGCACCAGAGCTCGCGGAATTCAAGGTTCATGGGATAACCGTGATCATTTGTAGCTCTGGCAGCAGCTTTCAGCTCTCCTTCCGTTGTGTAATTTCAAGGTCTTGCAAAACACATGTCAGTGCATGTAAGGGGAATCTGGGTTTCAAGGACAAACTTTCTCGACACCTGAGTAGTAAAATGACATTGACTCATAGGCATAAGGTCTGCTCTGAAAGACAACTTTGTTTTTAAATCTTTTTCCTTGGATTTGAGCAGCAAATGGCATAGACATATAGGACTACTGAAGTTTCTGCTAGTATTACTTTATTTCTGTTTCTTTTTCTTCCAAACTATCCTATTTTCTTCAGCCATGTCCTTAACTGGATGTTCAGATTAAGGTGAGAGATGTATTAAAAATACATAAACAACAGGATCATCAAACACAGTATGTACAAAATGGCAGGTTTTAGAAATATTCACTGCTAAAATTTCAACTGTTAAATGTGTTTTGGTAGGCAAAGAAGACTCTGCAGCTTTTTTAAACATAAGGAAATCCGAAGGATTACATCAAACCATGTTACAGACACTGACAGATACAGCCTTTCAAGCAAAACAGCTGTCATTAAAGCTCCTGTGACTGCTTAGAATATGCTGCTGCAGACTCCTAAAAAAACCCTAAATCCATGGGAAAAAAAGAATACCTTTAGCCTACACTTCAGCTTCAGAACAGAGATGCAGCTCCATCTTTCTTCCTTTTCCTGTGAATAAACAAAAACAGTATGAACCATTCCTACCACTGTGGTCATTTCTACCCCAGCAAGGGCCAGAAAGCCACAATATGGCCTGTAACAAGCATGCTCATCTCACAGCAGGGACTACAACCTCACACCTACTTTCCTAGGACTGCACTTAGCATGAAATGTGTCCATTTCATTTTATTTAACAGTGAGGTCTTCCAGATACAACATCACTTCCCACCTTCCAAAGGCTCTCACTACTTGAAGCAAGACTGGGTGAGCACTGGGTAAAAAGTCTCATACCTGGTACCAGCACAGCTGCTGAAATGCTGTCATGCCACTCCTTTCCTTGGATACTCATACAAGCTGTCCCTGCACATCTATGGTGACAGCAACCTGCCAAAGCCACCAGGGTTTGTGTCGCTCTGTGTGACAACCAGTGCAATTAATTACTGAGATGATTTGCATGTTCATAGACCATCCACGGTACACATGCAGCAGTGGTTAAGACAGAGCAGCTTAAATCCAGGTGCCACTGGCAGGAGAGAAAAGGATCCTTGGGCTTGTAGAGGACAAGAGCACACAAGAGCAACTGCAGGGGGAAGAGAGAGGCCAGCGTGAGGCATGACTGTACTATGGGATGTTTCTGGGAGCTGGCAAGACAGGAGAACAGCTGGGTCCAGGACATGTACAGAGGCAACTGAAGGTCAAAGGGAAGTATCTAGAAGTAGTGTGACCTCTAAACCAACCTTCTTACTGCATTTTTTATTACCTTCATGGTCTAAGTGTGATCAGGTTTGATCAAACGTTCATGTCATTATATGGCAACCTAAGGAGGGCATAGCTCATGATTTTTTTTAACTCTCAATACTCAAAAACATTGTTTAGGCCTGGTGTAACCTCTCCCTATCTTATTCTAACAGGATGCCCAACTTTCAGGGTTCCCAATTCTATTTATGGCATAATACTTGCACAGAAATACAGACAAACACATATTAATGCCTTTAAAAGTAATTTTCACAGCAAATGCAATACAAACCTAGCTGTGCGTGTCTTAAACCTTCCCTGTTCGCACTCTGCCCAGAGAATAAGAGTCATTTATTGGGAAGCACATGCCCTTTATTTCTGCCCCTCTCCCCAGGTCAGTATCCTCAAAGCCTTTCTTCTAGTCTTTCCATTTGGCTACTGGGTGAACTCCAGAAGCATTTGCATTGATGGCGCAGGACTTAGCACTAGATCTGTCATATATGGTTAAGCTGCTGCTGGGCTAAGCTCCCTTTTTTTATCCTGAGTGGTATTTTCTCTTTGAACTTTAGGAATTTATACAGTGTTTTATCCTTTCAAGTATCTCTACAAATTCTTCACAGGATCTACAGCACAGGCAGGGCCTTTTTATGACAGAAAGACACAGTAGGTTTTCATGCTTTGCAGTCACTGTAATATAACCCACTGCTTCACTAAGCCCACTAACATTACATTCATTATTTGGAATGGAGCTTATGGTAAAGAAGTCATTTGTTCCGACAGTCAAGTGCACCATCAAAAGTCTGATTGCTTACAACAAATCAACAGAGTTTTATAAGCCCTGGTATGTGCCTTCGTATGTTGAAAGAAAAAAAAAAGCAACAAATTGTGCAGGAATAATTATCTTTCTGCCATCGTTTTTGTTTTTAAATAATTATCTTATCATTTGTTTTTAAAATGAAGATAGGTAACACTTACGTGTAAATGCAAATAGCAGGGATAATATGTGGCTCCCAGGGTATCAGAAAGTTAGCATTCCCTGTGGAAATACAGAGGAGCACCACAATGGGACAAATGAAACATACCTTTCACCAGAACACGAAGGTATTCTACCTATTCTTCTGCTTAAGGATGACTGGCTAATGCTTAGTGAAGAGAAATGCACTAAGTAGCTGCATTTTAAGTTACTACCTTGTACAATAGCTACTGTGTACCTTTTCTGTGCAAAAAGGTTTCATGCAGTTGTCCATAATAATTTCAGTCTTGATACAAACAGGGGTCATGAAGGAAAAATTAGCAAAGTGCCCTTTAAGAAATGTAGTGTTCATAAACACTGCTTTAAAACCTTCTGCATCTGTCTAGAGAAACAGGGACTACTTTTGGAGTCACTCTAATATTGCAGTATTTACAGTAAGTATCACCTTTCTCTGTAGAAGGTTATACAGAGCATGGTGTGATGCAGTTCAGCTTCCAGTGTCCTGTCTGTGGGCTTGAAAAACCCAGCAAACTGACCCTGCTACTGCTAACACTGGTCCCCTCCAGAGAATTCCTCCTGCAAGTAGTCCTGTAAGGTCAAATGAGAGACTGTGCCAAGGAAGCCTTTGCAAAATCAGTTGTGCTCTGTCATGTTAAGAGTAAATGAACCTAGCTGGCGCGTGTACTAATTTTAATTAACACAGTACATCCTTCTCACCAGATGATCTGGTTGGGGTTTTTCTCTCCTTTCCTCTCCTTCCTTCTTTCCTTTTTGCTGTTTTCAGGCTTTTTTTCTTCTACCCTTCCCTTTTGCATTTTTTTTCTTCTTTCACACACTATTTTTCTCCATCCCACTTTCCCCTTTTAAGAACCCATCTCCTCCTCCTGCATCCTGTTTTTCTATCCCTTTGTCCTCCCTCAGTCCTTTGAAGGACTACACCTGTGTTTTTCTAACAGTCCCACCAGAACAGCTGAATGCAAGTGATAAAAAAACTGATAAAAACCCCTCGAGACTTAAAGGCTATATTCCTACTAGACTGCACAAAGGGAAATGGTAGATGTGGGCTAAGGGAAGAGGGCTTAAATGAGTCAAAACTTGCAGAATTCCAACACAGGGGATTTAAATTTCTGTAGTTCCCATTAACTAGTGCACATCACCATTAAACTGCTTGTTCTGGTTAATATTTAAGAAGGGAAAAAATGAGCAGAGTCACATGGTAAACATGTCTGGAAGCCTAAAAAAAAGAATAAGAAGTTAATAAAAGTGTGTATACATGTCAGACATCATACTCAGACCAGGAATGGTGTTGTTAATTCCATTACAGGAGCCATGACCTGCCTCTGAAACCTGCAGGAGTTTTAATCGCTTTTTAAAATCCACGCCCTAAGAAATTACCTCATTATTTCCTCTCTTCAGAATAGTGCTTTATTCACACTTATTTTGGACACCTTGCGAGGTAGGTCAGTCCCCAGCAAAAGCCTGGTCCCGTTCTCTAAGCCAAAACATACTCCCTAGGTCTGCCCCAGTGCATTTAATGTGCTGGCTTGCAATAGTTCTCTGAGGACTGTGTGCACTTAGAAATCAGCAGTACCTGATTTGGGAGTCACCCAGGCAGTTGCCATGTCTTCAAGTTAAGCATAAAGGGATTACACCAGATCTGGCAAATGTCATTTATTTCCAGGATTTGAGAGAAGATTTTTCTTATCCCAGTAATTCCAGATAATCTAACTTAAGGATCCTAGAAAGATAAAGCTGAATCTCTACTTATATACTAAGACTATCCAGAGCTCATTACAGATTTTGCCAAAAAATCACAGATCCTTGGTTTGCCTTACCAGCTTAAAAAACCCACATCCACAGACCTTCCAGAATTTTAAGAGAAGACCATGGCAATTTCCAGCTGGGTATGTGATGCTATTCATCCTGCAATCCACAAATGCTCTCTCCTAATGAGAGCTGCACCTTTAAGCAAGAAACCTGTGTGCCCTGAGACAACAAGACCAGGTGATTCTCCAGCATCACACCTACAAAATTAGGGAAACGGGCTCAAGGGAAATGGGCTTCCGCAACCAAATCCACGTGCAGACAAGTTCAAGTCACATAGCTTTCCTATGTCCTTTCTGCAGAGATGCAACTACTGTTAACATCTTCAAAAGAATTATATGTATTTAACAATCAAATAATATATGCCTTGCATGCATGTGCTAGCTGACTGCCATCCACGGAAGGGGCTTAGCTAGGGAGTCTACCTAACTACACAAAGATTTTGGAAGCCATGACCTACGAAGAAAGTTTGGTATATTTTGTACTGACAACTAATTTCCACACAACTCTTGTTCACTATAGTATTTCACACTTAAAAACGCAATTCAAAACAAAAAGTACAGCATGCACAAATTCCCACTGATCTCAAGCTGTACTAGTAACTGTGTTGGTAGAATCTGAGCTGGTAGCAAGCTCCAAGTGGTTTGTAAGGAAGTTCACTGCAGAAAGTGTCATTTTCCACATTCCCTGTTGTAGTTACAAGAGTGCCTAGACCCAAAAGACTAAATAGCCTCCTTTGTTTATTACATAACCTGCAAAACTGCAAGCAGAGAGCGACAAGGAAAGCACAGATCCCTCCTCTGAGCACTCTAACATGCCCCCTGTCCAAAACAAGTCTCTCTTCAGGCTCGTTGCTTTGGTACTCAGCCTTTCGCTTCGGCACCTTTATTCAAATTGCGAAGATCCCTATTTATGATGCCCATCCATACAATTATCTACATCTACACACGTGTATGCGCTCTGCTGGCTGCCCACATCCAGGCCCATCTGCCAGGCTGGCACTCTGCCCACCCAGACGTTGGTCGGGCCATTTCACTAAAGCAGAACTGTCAAGCGGTGATGGGCTTTGGTGGGCAGCCAAGAGCCCTCCTTTCTCCTGGGACCAAAGCCTCCCAGCGCCACTCAAGCTCGTGTGGCACACCACGGGAGCACGACCATTGGCACGCACGCCAAAGCAAAGAAGATTTCAAAAAGGAAAGAAAAGAGGAGAGCTGACTGGTACTTCAGGCTGTGATCCAGCCCTACTTTGTGGAGGTGATTATAGTGGACAATGCTGCTGTGGCTGAGCACAGGCCAGCCACCATTTAACTTTGACTTTGGCACCACTCAAGTACAACAGGATAATTGTGAGACGACTCAATAGATGTAAATAGCCACTATACAGGGCAATTCGGTGAGGCATAAGGGCATAGACAAATGGCCTACAAAAGGCAGCTCTTTCCACATTCAGACTTGGTGAGTAACTCCAGCTGCCCAGGAACCAAGTAGTCAAGATCAGAACTACATGCATCAGAACTTCAATTCAGCCCAAATCTTTCCAGGAGGATCATCTTGCGCATGCTGCTCCCTCTCACGTGTCTGTTTAAAGCTGACCTTTACTTTTACACTTGCACTGTGTGAAGACAGAGGTGCACAATGGTTTGCATTGGGGTTTTAATCTCTCAGTCACAATACCAACATGCCAGGAAATGTTGCTTTATCGCCCACTTTTCTTTTCCTCCAGGCACCTGTGAACTTGGAGCACTAGAAGCCTGCTTCAGAACCTCTGGATGTGGCTATTCCTCATGGCTGAAATCAGCTCACCCACCCTCACAGGTGCCAAGAGGGATGCAAACACAGATCCGCCTCCCTGCACGAGCCAAGATGAACAGTTCGATGTGGTCTCAGTGTTCAATGGGTCCATTCACCCGTAAGTATGACAAGCAAATTCTGGCACTAAACCAGCAGCTCCTCTGCTCCTCAGGAAGGCCCAAGGGCAACATTATATCATGCTTTTATTTAAACCAACATGGTCAAACTTCACTACGGAGTTTTACCAGTTAAACGAGCCTCCAGTCACTCCCGCTGTGTGAGGACTCAGTGGTCAGGAAGAAGTTCCAGCTAGACTTTTGAAAAGCTCGAGACAATGCTGAAAGAGTCTTTCTCCTGTTGATTTTAATCAAGTCAGAAAAATCTTATATTATGATAATTACGTCACAATACAGTTTATAGACATTGCCACCACGTGACATTTTAATCGCTGTTACTTCTTTAGACAACTAAGCCAAGGCAGAGCTTGTCACCACCAAGAGAAAAGAAAATCAAGTGTGCTTCTGAAGTCTGAATTTCTTCTTAAGCAAAATAACAGACATCCAGACCACTACACAAGGAAATTCCACATGTATCTTCTACTTCAATTTTGAATGGCTCTTCTGACATCCCTTCCAGCTAAGAAGATTAAAAAAGACCAAATCATTTGAGATATTGCATTGCTTCTTGACATCAATCTGGTGAAAGATTTAACTGAAAAGAGCCTTTATTTTTGTACTTTGTACGTTATAGGATGGAATTCTGTTAAGTTGTAATCTCTTTTGAACAATTACAGAAACCGCTGTATTTCCCTTTACAGGCTGTTCTGCCTATACAGAGAGAGCATCCCTATAAAAATGCAGCCACTGTACAATTAAAGGCATGGCTCAAGATTTCCCTCTGGGTCACTGTGGCATATGCACAGGCATGTGAACTGTCAGTGGTACTTCTCACATAATCAGTACAAATACAGTGGTTCCAAGAGGAGACCATGTCACATATTTTATAGTCAAGGCACTGCATGAAATAATTACATTCCCTAGCAGCAGTTGTGGATATGCCATAGGTAAGTCAAACAGTTGTTATCTCCTTCTCTTTTCAGTGGGATGGAGAAAATACACAAAGATTGGATTTATGTCATCATAATTTTTTTGTCCCATACATTTCAGACCTGTCTATCTTAAGCAGCAGGCCAGAACCCTAGCTCTACCGAAGTGAACAGCATCAGGGCAATTAGTCTCAGATTTGGTCACCTGCACACCAGCACACAAAGGCCACTGAAATTTCCAAGTTCTTACAAGTGGCTTGGCATTTTATCTCAGTTGCTGAGACTGCTAAACCATCCCTGCACTGATTTCCCCACCGGTGACACTAGATATCTAAAGAATACAATAGATGCATCTAACTCAAAAACAGATGAAGTATTTACGCTTTAATTGGAACCCGTACAATTTAGACCTAAATTTGCACATCTTTCCTGCGTAGTTTTCCATATGTCTTCATTGTAATAGTTTCCCAATTTAAGGCAATGTGAGAAGACAGACGTTTTTTTTGCAAGACCATGAACAACCAGTGCTAACATCTATGGCCATCACAATATGGTAACCGGCTACATACAGGAGATTAAAAATATACAGATCAATAATGTTCTGCTACGATTTTCAAATAGAAACCTCATGTAATTTTTTCCAAACACAATCCCTCTAGTAGCTTTTGTAATGACATTGGAGAGAGAGACATTGCATTACACTCTTCAAGCCACTCGGGTAGTCCCATACTTAAGTTCCTCCCCGCATCCCCCTGATTTTCAGCAAGTGTCATTCTTGTGCTGTTTGTGTAAGTGGACAGAATTTCAAGCATCTACTCCCAAATGATTATAAATCAAGGAACCTTCATGCTCCATTAGGTTGAGAAGATAGCGTTATTAATGATTGCTATTCAGGGAAGTTCACAGTAAGCGTCTAAGTGAAGACACCTCTGATGTAAGGCTTTGTTTTGTTTCCTAAAACAGCTGTGTGGGCAAATCTTCACTCTTGCTGTTTAACACATTTCTGAGGCTACCACTTCTAAGAAATTTCAATTATTTTCATTAGCTTAGCAGTTACATCAGTTTCCTCTGGAAAAAGAAACAATACTCACATTCCACAGCAATACTCATGGAAAGTCATTTAGCTTAACGAATACTGGGGTCTATGAAGATGCACTTCATAGATGAACACTGATCTTATTCTGCTATTCTTTATCCAGTTCCAGAAGTCTGAAAAAGCTGGTTCAACAACTTTTGTGTTTTACAAAAAGTGAAAATTTAAGTATTAGGTCGTATTACATGGACTTGAAACAATGTAAGACACGGCTGGGTATAGCCTGGCAGAGCTGATTTGCTCTACAGATTAATACACCATGATTTTCTACATGATCCTAACCAGCAGCCTTTCATTTCCACAGAAATAGGACCAACTCTGCAAAGAAAAGGCGAGTCAGAGGTCTGATTGGGTGAGTTTTCCGCCTGTTAGTTACTTGCCTAGGTGCACAATGAATGTGAGGCACCCCATGCATGAATACCACATAATACCGAATTTCAAGATAAGAGATCTGACTCATCACTCCACTGCACCAGTTTTATGCCTACGGGGCTCCATGTTCTTCCATGGTGACTCAGACCCAAGACTCCCCTCTCTCCAGGAAAAACATGACAAGTCATGCAGTACATGTCAGACTTACCCATCAACTGTAATCCCCATTTGCACTGCAAAACTAATTGGAATGTAACATTCCATACCACTTACATTTTGCTGTTAAGCCTAGAGATAGGGATATATATATAATTAATGTAAAGAGCAGCAGTTTAAAATACAGCCATTGGAATTAACCCTATTACACCTGGCAAAACACTCAATGAACCCTGTTTGAGAAAGCAGTCCTTTCCAAATGTTAATGGTGTCAATATGGGCATGCTAAGATTAACAACATGGAATTAAGGAGATTAGTCACTGGAACAAAAGTTTCTCTGAAACAGTTCTCATTGCAGGACTGCTGCCTTCACTTTTCGAACCTAAGGCTGCTGACACACAAGAAACTTTGAACTACTCTAAGGTAGGCATTGACTGTTTCTTTCAAAAGGACACGCTGTGTTTACGACAGCCATTTCTGGCTTTCAACTACACAAATATAAAACACCATGAGGCCCATTTTCTTCTCACAGCTTCATGTCTGTATATATTCATTGATTTCAGTGCAATTATATCTGATTATTTGCCTGGAATGGAAGTTAGATCAGTGCTGACCCTTATAGGCAATTCTGAATGGATTTATACTGGGCAAAACGTATGGAGGAGACAATCTACTCTAGAGTCTGACAGCATACAACTGTAGAAATCAAGGAAATCATTAATAAAGGTATAAGCCTTCAAAAGCCAAACAAAACAATTCACCCTCCACCTTGCTCTAAACCTTAAGGGACTGGTATCCAGCAGTTTACCAGAATGTACCTTGTGCTTTTTTTCTGTTTTTTAGTCACAGAATCAGTGGGTTACTCTGGAATGCAGAGATCACTGCCACAGGTTTGTTTTCAGAATTGGGTCCTGAGCTACTTTGCAGAGAGAGTTGACTCTGTGATGGTTGATCCTGCAGAGTTCAGCCACGCTGGGCACTGGTGCACACAACCAGGAACACACCACTGGGAAGTCACACATACTGAGCATTACAGGCATAAACTATCCACTTGTTTGTATGACAGAGGGCACATGAATGTAATTCCGTATTTACTAGCACCACTGCAAGACAGGAGCATCTCATTCTGACTACACTTATATCCCACTGAGAGGTCAAGCCAGGAGATGGTATTATATGTGTGCTTTTCTATAGGGAGGCAAGATTTATTCTGAGGCATTCAGTTCTTTGAACTTCACCTCTGTCTTATGAAAAAGAACAAACAAAATCCACAAAAACCCACAAAATCTTCCACTGCAACGAATACAGATTTGAATAAATACAGGGCCTTGACTGCAACAGGAAGGTGAAACCCAAAAATGTGTCAGTAGGATCATTCTCTTTTGAGGAGCAACATAAAGACACGAACTTAAAATAGACATGGCATTGGCTCTTATCTCATGCTCACTTACCCTTTGACAACCAGAAGCCAGGGTGACTTAAAAACCTAGCACTTACTACTCTTTGGCTGCTGTAATTTTTTAGTCTGGTCATGTGGCAGTCACAGGTGTGAGACACAACCTGATATCCAGGTAAAAGTTACGAAAACAGCTCCATAGCTAATGACACTGTTAATCCACAGAATCTGTGCCTTTATCCCCATTATTGAAACACTTCTACATTCAAAAAACAAGGGGAGAAGCAGAGGTTCAGCGTTCAGAACTGAACAGCAAGTTAGAAAACTTACAACACAATATATTGAAAGCCTACTAGCACCAAATTTTTGATGCTACTTATTACTTGAACCTAAGGCGAACCTCTCCTTTCAACATCTGGCTCCTCAGTAACTATCAAGGATTACCAAACCACACTGCTTCCCACCCGTGTTTAAAGTACTACTGAAGTACTACCTAAAACGTCACCCATGCTGGGAAGTGGATCCAGTGATGAAGTACCCGATTCAGCGGTCGCCAGCAGTATTTCACTTTGGGTGGTAGCTGGTCTCTAGCATGGGAGTGTAGAACAAGCCAGTCTGGCTGCAACGACCGAGATTTTCACCGCCCAACACCAAAGTTTGCCAACGAGCCGGTGAACGCACGGGTAAAGGCGGTCGCTGCTGCGCTGCGGGGCGCCGTCCTTTCGTCACTTTTACCTCGGCCGGCTGCAAGAGGCGACAGCAGGCGAGCAGGGACAGCCCACCGGGTCCCCGGGTGGTTTCCAGAGACCCCGGGACCCGCTGCACGGAGCGGCTGGGTGGGCGACAGGGAGCGAGTGCCGTGCCGCATGCCTGTGCACACTCGCACGCCGGGAGCGCCTCAGCGGCGCCTGGGGACAGGCGGGAGCGCCGTGCGACCCCACCGGGGACGGCCTCGGGAGGGTGGGGGACGAGGGAGGGCTGCCCCCGCGCCTGGCCCACCCTCCGGAGGCCGCCCCCCACCCCCTGACCACGGTGCCGAAGGGGAACCCCCGGCGCCCCCCG
>VXAX01001105.1:1120548-1159229 GCA_013399835.1 Leptocoma aspasia | reverse complement strand
GGGGGGAGAGGGATGATGTCATCCCCTTTTCCAGGGGAGGGCGGGGCCCGTCCGCGGGAGGAGGTGGGCGCGACGGCGCGGCTCCCCCAGGAGCGGGCGAGGAGGGGGATGCGCACGGTGCCAGCCTCTCGCGGTGCCGAACCCGCGCGTCGAACCCAGCGNGGGGAGGGCGGGGCCCGTCCGCGGGAGGAGGTGGGCGCGACGGCGCGGCTCCCCCAGGAGCGGGCGAGGAGGGGGATGCGCACGGTGCCAGCCTCTCACCGCAGCCTCTCGCGGTGCCGAACCCGCGCGTCTGAACCAGCGCTGCCACGGGCCGGGCGGGGTGGGCGCCGTGCCCACGGCGAGGGGCGATCGCTCCGTGCCGCAGCAGCGGGTCGTGGGGCAGGCACCGTGGGAAAACACCCCACCCCGGGAGGGAGTCCCCGGCATGGGTCCCAACCCCGGGCCGGGGTCGCCTGTATCCCCCGCCCGCCCGGCCGGCGCTCCCGCTGCAGGGCGCAGAGCGGAGCGCAACTTCGGCAGCGGCACAGCCGGCGCAGGGACGTTCTGGGGGGAAAGAGCCTTGGTGCGAGCCTTGGCTGCAGCCCTTCCCGGAGCCGGGTCCTGCAGGCGCAGGTGGCGGGGGTCACGCTCGGCCCGCTGCTGGGAGCAGAGGCTGCCGTGCGGGTGCGTGTGCAGGAGCCTTCCGAGCACATCGGGTAGCCCGGCTGTGGGGAGTGACGAGCAGCAAAAGCTTCTGGTCATCCTGCGGTTCTCAACATGTGCGCATTTACGTTTGCTGGAGGAACCGAATGGTCTCCAGCACTCGGTTTCCGTGACCCACTTATTTTTCCCTAACTGGTCAGATAAGCCATAGGGATTAACTATGTAGGCTTAACACACAGGTACCTGAGAAGAAAATTCAGCACCTTTCAGAGTAGGAGCCTCAGATTTCCTTTCATCTTCAACCACGATGTATTACCTTTAAATGAAACACAGCTATCTGCATTGGAAGTGCTATGCATATTTAAAACAACAAAATTTGGAAGGTGGGTGGGGTTTTTCATCTTCTGTTTTCTCATCCACTTAACAAAAACAACAAGATGTATGACTCTTTAGCTACATACTTAAAAACTTGATAACGCTTGATAAAAGCTTGGGTAACACTTAAGGGTCTAAATGTTCCTAATCACATGGTGCCAGGAAGGCTGAAGCCTTTTGTGATATGTCAGTCCTGTACTGGGACTGATGCTTTGTCCAATCTGAAAACAACATGAAGAAATTGCATTTCTGACTGGAAAAAAAAAAAAAACAAACCCAAACAAGCAAGAAAATGGAAAGGGGAAGGTTTGCTCATACTGGAGGCTCAAGCATGCCTGGTTAGATAGCTAGAGCATTACACTACCCTCCTTCATGCAAACATTAAGCATAGTAATCCTCATTTTAAAAGTCTTAAGAGGCAATGCTGGATTCTCACTCTGATACCATTTTCTGGGTAATGGCCTCCTCACACTGCTAGAGCAGTGGGAAGGAGAGGTGAGAAAAGGATGAAAATGTGATTCAGGTGTGGTTGATACCACAGAGAGTGGCCTGCTGGTACCCTCTGGCTTGGTGAGATGCACTGGGAACATGGGAGGGATGGAGTACATAAAGAGGTGACACAACAGGTGAAGTAAGGTATGAGGTCATGGAGGACACAGAGGTTGAAATGGGAGCTCAAAATGAGATGTGGAAAGCCAGCAGGGAAGTCTTTGTGTCTGTGGATTGTATCAGTTATGGAAGCTGATTATTATTATCATAACAGAAAAACGCAGGGAAAAGGCAGGACCACAGAGGATGAAGTGAATGAGCCCACAATCAGGGATTTTGTCCCTGTAACGATGAGGTAAGGGAAGACTTGTGTTTCAGCAGGGACATTTAAGTGTCAGTAACCTTACTGAAAAGGAAGAATGACATGTAAAACAGATCAGAGCACAGGAGAGCCTGTCCTTAAGATCTCTGTTTACAGCTCACAGGAGAATATACCAGGAGACCTTGATGCTCAGTAGGGAGTCCAGTAAAGGTATTAACAGGACTGAGGAGGCTGGTAACTGGGAGAGCTGTTATAAATTATAGCTTCTGTGGCTTTGTCAGAGAGTGTTGCTTCATTTCTTGAAATTATGGGCTAAATTAATCACTGTTTTAACATAGTGCTAAATTATTTGCACTTACAGGCAGTTTCACCACAATAAATCTTAATCTTTCATTCTCTAGAACATGGCCTTCCAAGGCTGAGTGAGCAATGAACTCCTTACTCCACGGGTCACAGACCTGACTGGGATGAACTGTACATGGCAGGAGAGCAAATGTTTTCGAGGGGGATTGAGACTAGCATTAGCAAGCTGCTTTTCAACAAACTGTTGTCACATGGAAGGCACAATTCCCATAGAATAATGTTTTGATTCCTGTTAAAGCACCACAGGAACAAGACTTAAGGAGTTGATGATGCTCTAAGTGTGGTTAGCAGTCTTGAGACAGACAAATGTACCTGCCTGACAGAGCTACTACCACATTAGGAAGGTTATTTTGTTTAGGGTACATAGTAAATCAGCATATTCTAAGTGGAGCTTTCCTTGAATGTCCAGTTTGCAGGAGAAAAAAATGTTTCTGGGTTTGCTTGAAATGGATGAAAACTAAATGAAAACCAAACCAAAAGGCAAAGCCTCTGCAAAGTCAAAATCCTGCTTTTTGGACAGTCTCATGGACATGCTGATGTTACAAATTCAAATGCAGGGTTGTTAAGGAGCAGTCTGAGTGCTTCCTGCAACTGTGAGATGTATTTCAGTCCTCTGTCCCCTGCAGAGAGACATTGGCCTGTGTCTACCAAAGCAGGCTTCTTTCTGCAATCAAACACCTGAAAACTCTGGTCCCCACCCTACATCCCCCTACCCCCCTTTAAATTTTGTGCCTGCAAAGCAGCACACTCCATGTACTGAACCTTTATAAATACCTTGGGGAGCCATTTCTCCAGAAAACCCTTCTTTATGCCCCCTTATATAGATGCATTGGGATTATCTCACAAACCACTCTCATGTTTATTAGCTTCACCTGGGCTTGTCATCAACACTAGTCGAGTGCAAACATTAATCAAATTAGAAGTTCAATCCAGCCAGGCATAAGGTCAAGTTTCTAATTACAAGGTTGGAAAATGGGAATGACTGGGAGTAATTTAAACTTAAAATGTAATTCTAGGGCAAATTTAACAACAGGTTCTTTTTGAGTTGCCCTATTTTCTTTCACCTTGCTTTTTTAAGATGTCTCATCCATAAAAAAAACAGGGGTCTAATTTGTACCTCTGCTGTGTGGCTTGTCTTGTGCCCTTCCAGCACAAGGCAAATGTCTCAGGTATGGCTAGCTGTTGCTCTGTTTGAAGTTCAAAGTAGTTCCAGCATTCCTAAACCTTTTTTCTGTCACAACTTCTAAACAAACTGTCCTATCACACACTGACCAGCCCTTCTTTCCAGCCACCAATTCATGAAGGAGTTGCCAAAGCTTTTACTGTCTTTCCAACAATTTGTATTTAGTAACATTAAAAAGCCTGAGATCTGTAACAGTCCTCTCAGGTTTTCCATGCTCAGCTGATTTCCTCTTGGATAACATAAATGGCTCTCTAACAACAAAGATGACAGACATGATAATGACTTATTTTGACCAAGCAGCACTCCCACCATTCAGTGTCAGATTCTGGGGTTCCTAATTTCACATCCCCCCACTGCTGAAGAATGAGAGATCACACCTCCTACATCCAAGAGTGTGAAGAGAGCAGGAATCACACTAGACAGTGCTGATCTTAATGTCAGCGTTAACAAATCTAATCTGTCCCCAGTTCATCTATCACTGTGCCAACTAGGCATCGTTTTGTATGATTAAGTACCTGTGAAATCAAATAGTAAACTGAATTTGTTCCATTGGGTACATTATCTGAACTGGACCTTTGGATACATCATCATTAGTATGATCTTTGACTTGTCGGAAATGCCAGAATACAGATAATAACAGTAAAAATACTGACACTGTACATTAGTGGTTTCCTTGACTCATTACAGCCAGAGAATAAAGTCCATACTTCACTCTGGAAAAATGCAGTGCTTAACCTGAGATGTCACAAGGAAAAAATAGGATTTCTGCTACATAGAAATTAAAGATTTTAGCAGGCAGAGAACTACAAAACACTTTATGCACTGTTTTACTGTAATTTTTTTCATTAGTAATTTTATTTATGCGCTCCTTGGAAGAAGGAAACTGTGTTGACTGTTTAGCACCAGATTATGTATCTAATTGACTGATTAAAACCAGATTATTTATGTGCTCCTTGGAAGAAGGAAAGTGTGTTGACTGTTTAGCACCAGATTATGTGTCTAACTGGGCTTTCTTAATGACCTGGAAGTTGGAATTGTGATTAAATCTGTGACTAAATTAGTAGCTTGGTTGTAGTTGCGTGAGTTTTATTCAGAATGTGATGGCGGTTCCAGAGATGTCACACTGTATTAGAAGTATGTTGCCACAGACCTTTATTTGCTGGCAAAATGAGGAGACTATTCACATCTTACATTTCTAAAGCACCTTCTGAGAGTATGACTTACTCTACTCCAAGAGGAGTTTAAAACATTTTCAGTGGCGAGTGTCACTGGCTGTTACTCATGACTGGGGACACCAGGAGACGTCTGCCTTCTGTTGTTTTAGTGCTGCTGTGGTGTGACAGCTTCTCAGCCGAGTTTCAAAGGGCTCCCACCCTCACTCTAAGAGTCCAGCCTGCAGGCCAGAGAAAATAATGGGTCTGAAGGGAATCTGAGTACAACTGTGTGAGAGAGAAAGACTGACAAATGCATACCACTGGGAGGAAGCTGAGTGATTTTTCAACAAACAATATTCTTTCAAATAATTGGATTTCAGGTTGTCTGAGAGGATAAAACTGCAAAGATCACCAGTTACAATAGTAAAATATTTAATTCCCTTTTAGGAATTAATATTAAATAAACTATACATTCTAGAGCTGGAAGTCATCTTTTAAGAGAGTGAAAACATTATTGTCAGCTGATACAAGCGAGTTTACGAGTGTTATTTGCATTACTGTAGTTGCATGGTGTATTACTGTGCTGTTGTGTTCTAGGTCCTGAAAATGATAAAGTGTAACTTTTTAAAAAGTTTGGAAGCTGGCTATTGTAGTGATACTTTGGAGCAATATACAGGGTTTTCAGAGACTTCAATTTCATTAGCATGTTGCTGCAGTCTGTGCCAAACAACTAAATAATATGCAGCATTTTAAAATGGAAGTGAAGTTACATGTGTTTCACCTAGATCTCTACACATACCGAGGGAAGTCAGTGGTTCACCTGTGGTGCTGCTGCATGCAAGAATGTGGGATGGGGATTTGGCAACTGGTTTGAGTTCCCAGCCCAGTCTGAGCTGAGTGTTGCCCTTGGCACAGCCCTTTCCTTTCTGTTCCTCCACCTGCAACAGGAAAAGGTGATGGTCCCTTGTAAATGCCTTAAGATCTACAAGGTAAAAATAGCAGCTATCCTTGTGGTAAGCAGGTATATCCATACCCACCTAAAATAGCTGCAAGATAGTTATTTATGGGAGCAGACACTTGAAACAATGGTAGCCCACACTTCGAACACAAGCACATGCAGAATGTGAATGTGAAGCTGTACAATCTTGAGAGGCTAACCAGTCCATGAATTCATCTACATCTGGCTCTAAAGAAGCTAGAACTGCTCTGTCAGTTGTGTACATGCTATGTTATGTATCAGGGAGATGCTGTGTGAGTGAACAGCCTCCCTTCTGTCCTTGTGACTGCACCGAGCCCTGGCACTATAGGTTCACCTTGCAGAGTAAACAACGCTGCGATCACACAAAAGCAGCTGCACAGAAAGGAACACAGGGACAAAGGCTGCCTGAATAGGAAGGACGCAGAAAGGCACAAAATGAGTCAGAAGGAACAAATTGTTATGGCAAGTCTGAAAGGATGTTAGAAATGGGGGAAGGCCAAAGGAAGGTCTGCTGCTTAGTGGGGAACAAGAAAAAAAAGGAGGTGACATGAAGATTGACACATTCAGTGGTTTCCAGTCACAATCAAGGTGTACCCATAAATTTAGCATGCTTCATTTTAACAGGTGTGTAGAGAAGTCCAAAATCAAGGACAGAAAACCTTTTAGACATTTAAGGAATGTAGAAGTCAGCCAGGCCCACTGAGCTTTACGCTGGCAAATTTAAAGCGCTGTAGCAGTCTTAAAAGCACTAACAATGATCTTTGACAGCTGCTGGGAGAAAAATCTCAGTGGATAAATGTAGTACCTGTCATTAAAAAGGCAAAAATTAAGGAAATAGTGACTTGCAGGGGAGTCAAGTTAGGACTGTCACTAAGAAACATTTTAAAGCAAGTACAGTTTGTTCCTAAACATGCAGAATACAGTGAGGCAACAAAGACTTTTGACAAATAAATCCCATTAAATAGATCTAAGTCCTTCTTTAGGACAAAGAGTCTAGTGCTATAGGCACCTACCCCTATTGCTGATGGTGACATGATGTCTCTGAGAGGCATGCAGGAGGGTGCCATGCTTTCCCCTTCTGTTTTCAGAAGTTTTTACCTCACAAAACACGTAATGTCTGCACAAGTTCATCCTTTTCTGTGGGTGCTGGATTTACTGGACAAGTGCTACAAAGATCCTGCATACTGTTGAGTCCCTCCCTATCCTTTGACTGTGTCTGGGGGAAGGTGGTCAGTTAAACCCTGCTGTGTCTTGTTAGGAGACGATAATCTGCTGCCTGCATAGGTAAAACAGATTCCTGGCAGGTGGATACAATCTAACTGCAAGGATACTGCAAGGATAAACCATGTACACTGGGCATCCCTGACCTAGCTGCTGGCATATGGCAAGCATCAGATGTGAGTTAGGCTTTATAAAAGCTCTTGATGTAGTCCTGCATGACGCTGTTACATGCTGAACTAAAAAAAAAGGAAAAAAAAAAAGAAAAGAGGCCAGGCTAAAATCACTCTGTAGTCTGGTAGGTGCATGAGTGGTTGAAATACCACTTGTTCAGAGTAATTATCAATGATTCACTGTCAAACCAGGGGAGCACTGTAGGTGAGGTCCCACAAGGGTCTGTCTGGGGTCAGTTTTACTCAGTGCCTTCATTAATGACTTGGATGGGAGTAATGATTTGTATGGAGGGTAAAATTTGTGGATGACATTGAGATGGAAGGCTTTGTGAGCGCTTTGGCGAACAGGATTAGAATTTAAAACAATCTTGCTACAGTGGTGAAATGGTCTGAAATCAATAAGATCAAATTCAATAAAGAATGCAAAGGGCTCCTCTTAGGGGGGAGAAGTCAAATGCAAAGGTGTGAAATGGAGAATAGCTGGCCAGGCAGTGGTACTGGAGCCAAGGCTCTGGGTCCTGCAGTCAGCCATGAATTGAGGATGAGTCAATGGTATGATGCTGCTGGAAAAACATTCGCCCCCATAATGACTTCACTGTCCCATGAGCTGAACAAATGTAATCCTGGTGAATATAAGGATAATTACTCCGTGCTACTCAGCACTAATTATTCAGGTTGTGTGCCCAGTTTGGAATACTATAAGAAAAAAAATATAAAGCAAAATTAGCTAGAGAAGAACGAGAGGAGTGATTATATTTATTTAATCTAAAAAAAAAGAAAAATAAGAGATGACCTGGTAGCATTCTTCACCTGTGTAAAAGATTCACAGAGAAAAAAATCAAGTCGTCTCCATGCCAACAAAAAGATAAGAATTGATTTGCAGCAAGAGACATGTATGTTAGATCATCATTTTCTCGGTATATCTCAGGATTTGAAGAGGTTTCTTAAAGAATTCCCATTGTCAAAGTTTTGGAAGAACAAGACAGGCAAACTTCATTCATGAATGTGCTACAGAATTGATTCTTCCTCAATGGAGATAGGATATTTATGTTTCTTCCAACCTTATGTATCTGTGATTTGCATCTAACACCTTCAGATACAACATAATTCTTAATTGTCTAATGCTGCAATTCAGTATTGAAGTGTGTAGTCAATATGAAAAAGTGTGAATCAATTAAATTCTGAACTCTTGCATGATGGTATACAGAACCAAAAAGCTGATATACCATAATATTTTGTCATGGCACAGCTCCTTCCACCAAAGGGCTCAATCCTAGGAATCTTTATAAAAGTCTTTGTACAATTATCTTACCTTTACTCTGGAGGAAAAAAAGTTCCTCACATCGGTATAAAATTGAAGGATTTATCTTCTTTGTGTGTTACAGATATGCACAGCACAGAAACCTTCCTCAGCCTGGTGATGCGTGTCATTGGCTTTTTTTCACTTCTGTGTGTGTGGACTGAGTCCATCTAAAACTAAACCCCATTCCAATTCCACGTGTGGAAGGAAGCTCTGGGAGCAGCTGCTGCTGCAGCACACGTGCAGCGTGTGCCAGCTGCTGCCGTGCTGCATCCTGCATGCGAGAGGAGCCCGCGGGCTGCGTGGGCAGCTCGCCCTGCTGTGCCCTGCTCTGCTCGGGCTGCAGCAGCTGAGGAGCTGACCTGCAGCCTCTCTGGAGTACTGTTTTCAGCTCTGATAATAGCATCATGAAAGGACCCAATTTATTTCTGCTGTGTACACTCTGTTCTAGCATTTTGCCTCCTCTTCTATTCCCAGAATCCTTGATTTGAGAGTACAGGAAATGCTGTAAAACCAAGCAAGATGTCATGAAATGCTGCTTATTCATTCACTGGTCGGTTTCTCTTTTTTTCTATTACCAGGTCTTTGGGCTTTGGAGACCAGGTAAGTGTACCAAGAGACATTTGGGGTCTCTGGAGACTGCTGCAGAGATTTGAGATTCCCACTTGGTTATTCAGAGTATTGGGCTAGGAACAAGTCTGTCAGGTATTCAGCAAGAAGCCTTCTTCTTACCTCAAGTTTAATTTTTACCCTTTATCCTTGGGGGTAAATAAAGGAAATGAGAGAAAGGGGCAATTAATTTAGGGGCAGAACCTGAGAGCTGCACGGTCAATTCTCCTTTGAGGCAGTCTGGGCCCTGGCTAGGTGCCTGGCTGAGGGGTCAGTCTAGGGTTAGGGTTAGGGCTTTAGGTTCCAGGTTCAGTCAGGGAAAACACAGATCTATCTCCTGTTATGGGGGAAGCTGGCCAGAGGCTGTGCCAGTTTGAGTTGGAATTCAGGTTAGAGCAAGATGAGAAGAGGAGGAGCAGAGTGACAGTGGATATGGGGCTGGCAGGTAGCTACCAAAGGAAGCTGAGGGCTGCAAAAGGAATTCTCCCCTGAGGAATTTGTTGTCTGGGGCACAGCTAAGCTTGAGCCTAAGGTACTCTGGGAGGGCTGTGGCTGGCCTGTGGGTCAGGAGGTGTAGCAGAACCCAGCTTCTTTGGACAAAGCTGACTGGGAAGTAGTAATTTGAGGATGGCTGGAAAGAGCCCAGAACTCAGGCTTGAGTTTCTCCTGGCCTTGTGGAGCAAGGTTGAGACTGGGGTAAGGTGGCCATTAGGGCTTTGCAAAGGAGGAACAACCAGTCCCTTCTGAGCAGAATCCTGTGGTTATCTCCACAGGGTACTCTGCAGAAACCTGGGCTCTGCTCTACACCCTTTCTGTAACCCTGACTAGAGAGAGTGGCAGAGCGAGCTGTGAGGACATGAGCAAAAAAGACAAACAAGATGCTGGTCCTTCTGGAGCCCAGATCTCATCATGGCTTCCACTCCTCATACCCCCACAGCAAGACACCCTAATTAATTCTGTAGCCTGAGGATGGTACCTTGGGGCTGCCTTCAGCCGTGCCTGTGCCTCTTTAGTCTCCCTCTTCCTTTCCTTCACTTTGACCTTTTTTCTTACTGTAGTCTCAAAAGTCAAGTCTGGCTAAGTGCAGGTGTTACGTGCTGGTCTAGATGTGCTTATCCAGTCTTCTGATAACCCTGCCAACCCTTATGTCCACTACAATCATACAGTACATAAGAGAGAAGTCATCTGATCTTCAGCTCTGTAAAAGAAAGAGAACAGCAGCAAGGTGTGGGAGTCTAGCAGCAGCAGCAACTGTTTGGCTTTGGAGAGCAGTTGGCTCAGTCACTGAACAAAGCAGATTTAATTTTATGGAGAGGTATTTATTGCTTTTGATGGAGACACAGAACTGCTCACTGGGGGAAAGACTGGATAGTTAGGTCTGCTCTGAGAAGTGGTTAGAGTATTCCCCATCCAATGCTAGTGCTAGGTGGGCATTATTGGTAGGTAGTGGAAAGAAGGCTCTATTTTCTCTATTTTCTCTAACAAATTGCATTAAGATTACAACAGAATGGGGTGAACATTCAGTATCTGAACAAAGCTGAGGTCAGCTGAAGTGCACAGCATTTTATATTTTCTCTTGTGAGAACAGAGACAGAAACAGAAAAGTGGAGCTCCAGGGGTTGAGTAGCCTTAATGTCTTGCAGCAGAAGGAGCAAGCTGGTTAACAAGGAGGTTAACACCTAATCACACAGGAGCTGGTTAGTCTTGTTACCCCAGAGAATATCCTCCCCAGCCTCTACAGCTTTGGCTGGGAGCAGCAATCTGCTCCTTCATGCTGAGGGGCACTGAGTCCACACCTCTTGGCTACAGGAGAGAACTGGTCTCAGGATGCATCTCAAAAAGCAACTTTTCCATGGGTAATACTGTTGACTTAAGTCATAACACACACAATAGAGACTCCATCATCTTGCTGTTCATGGAAGAAAAGTAGTAGGATTCCTTCACTTCCCTGATTTATGGAGGAAATGGGAAAACCATGATTTATTAAAACAGAATAAGTATTTCTCCAAAATAAAAAATTGTGGAACTTCACTCAGCTAAGAATTTCTCAAGCTACAACAACACAAAGAAGTAGGAAGAGACTATAAATCAAATAAATTATTTTTTATATCTCTTCTGTAGCTATATCTGTGCCTTCCATCTGCAAGACTCTCCTGTTCAGCTATTCACTTTGCAGAACAGATACATTTGAGAAGCTGGCTAAATTAAGAAATGTTAGGCTTCAGTTTAAAAAATTCTTATAAGATCACTACTTTTTGAATTACTCAGCAACCAGATAAAATATTTAATGTAAAGTGTGTTTGTTTTGTTGAACTCTGTACCAGTCCAGTAACAAATTATGGTGAATATAATTATTTTTCTTTTGTTCTATGGGGAAGAATTTCTCCCCAAGGACAGATTTTGCTCAGATTGTAATTTGGGCCAGAACTTTGTATAACATTCAGCTACCAGTAATAGACCACTTTTCTGATAATTGAACAGAAATGACAAAGTACAAAATCAAGTCAAATAATAATTACACTTTATTAAATTAGTAAAAATGAATTAAATAGAATATTTGATACTAGGAGAGCAGGATGAGAAGAAAATACACAAAATGTTTCTTCCTTGATAGCAGCACTTTATAACCTTTTTGTATCTTCTGGCAAGCAGAGAGAAGATCAGTGACTGATAGAAGAGGGGTTCCTGTGTTCTTTTCTCCCACTCTCCCCTTTTTATTTTTCACAGATCAACATATTTACTTCCATTCCTTTTTTTTTTTTTTTGACCCTTTCTTTTCAAATGACATTTTTCTTTTCAGTGTAACCACACCTGAAAATTTGGACTTTCACCCAATGCACTCTCCTTGAAACGTGTCACCTTGAAGCTCTTCATCCACTGCCAACTCTCACCTCTCCCTTTCTAGATTGCCCAGTTTTCCAAGCTCTAGACCCCTCTAGGGATTCCAAGACCCCTCTATTCTTTCTTTGCAGTTCTTGTAGAGTTCATTAGTGGAAAAGCAGGGAGAAATATACACATGACTAGATTGCATCCAAAGGCAGCTTCTATCTGGAATGACAGTAGCCATGTTTCTGGGGTGCTGGGGCCAAGCAAACTTTGCTAGGGTCTTGCTGCATCTTCTGCAGCCACACAAGGGCTCGTGCCTCGAACTACCAGTTTCTGCCAGGCTTGTTGGCTGTGCTGGAGAGCTGTGCAGTGATGGCTATCCTTGTTCTAGAGCTGAGCTGCCTTCTTTCATTTGCTATGGGAGCCAGTACATGATTATGGAAAAAGGAGAAATGAGGGAGGTGTTCCCTAGAGAGCTGAGTTGAACCTGCTATTATGAAGGTCAGCCTGGAAGCAGCAATATTATCTCCATTCTTATCAGCCAAAGATGGGGTGGGATTCTTCTGTTTTCTGAAGTTTCCTAACACCACAGTGATGAGGAGTTGGCAGCACATGTGTAGATGTGCAAGGTTTGTGTACAGTATCAATAGTTTCTAGACAGTTAAAAGTCTTAACCTGTGGTATCTGTGTATCCAGATCTCATGGGTGTTTGTGCATCAGTGAGATCATTTACAGGAAAGTCTTCATTGGGATTGTCCAAGCACCTGTTCTGGCCATGTAATGGTGTTAGAAGCAGGTCCCAAAGTACAATCACAAAAAAATGTCAGCAAAAAAACCTTGGGAAATAGCAGTCATAGAAGGGAAAAAACACATATAAGATGAAAAACTGTCCACCAACAGGCATATTTCAGAAAAAATGAAAAATACATTTAATTTTGCCCTCAAGTATTCACAGGACACTAAACCATAATTGTTCAGTGCATTGTTTACAGTGAGGAGAAGTGGAGAGAAATAGAGGGAAAACCCCATTTAGTGGTAAGGGAGTGTGTAGCTGTGAGTAAACTGTGCTGACCCTCTTTTAGCTAGATCAGGATTCATGTTCCTGGACAGTTCTGGGACAGATTAAATAGGTAAGGCTGCTACTACAGGGACTGTTGTCTCTTGTGTAGAGAAGACACCATGGACACTTAACACCACACAACAGGAGAAAGATATCTTCAGATATTGATATAATCATGTGTTCCCTACCTCCAGATATGTTGATTGCTTAAGCCATGAGTTCAAACATGACTGGTAACAAATTTTGTAGTGATGCCATGACCTGTCAGGTAGGTGTGTCAGCTAGAAGACACTGTCACCAATGAGAATTTTGCTGTTACCAGTCCCAGCAATGATATGAAAGTAAGTCCCAGGGTTTTTAGCTGCTATTAAAGCCTGTTTGCTAAAAGTTATAAAACACCCCTGATACTTTCACATCTCGTGGAGACATAGTGCTTGAGATACCAGAACTGTGGTACATAGTTTTGCCTCTCCTGGAAGAATTTTTTTTACCACCAGCAGTGGCAGTATGTTATTTACAAAGCCCTGCTTATTTGTGAACTCCTGCATGATTCACAGGTCCGTGGCAGCCCTAGTCCAGTGGCACAGAGAACACATATTTTGTGTTTCATATAAGGAAAAAAACATGGACAGAAAGCGTGGACAACCTGGAGCTGGGCAGCTTCTGTGGTGCATCAGCTGAACTGCTCTGGAGGATAGAGATTATACACAACAGGGTAAGACTTCATAGTTCATCAGTTTAATAGTAAAGCAGATGGATTTTAAAGGCTTGAGGACTAATTGTCTTAAGTTTTGATTCCAAGAGAAATCATGCGAGGCCCTAGGTACTTAGCAACTGGGAATTGAAGTGCCAGAGCTGGAGGATGGAAGGCGCTGAAGTAGGACAACTCACTGATGGCTTCAGATTTGTTCTAGAAGTTTGGAAGGGACAACTGTGTTTGTACAGACTGCGTGCCAGATCAGGTATTTACTGTCCTCTTAAGCACTGGTACTGGATGAGGAATAACTTAGAGAAGCAGTATAAAGTGTCATCAGTGTGAATCATGTGCTGGGTGCTCCAGCTAACTGGGCAGAAATGTAATTTCCTCCCTGATACCGATCGGCTTTCTTTTCTCATGTGCTGTAGTGGCCCAGTATTAATAACACAGCATCAGAGCCTTACAAGACAGGAAAAAGATTGAGAAACCTTAACAAAGTACACAACCCACCAGAAATCACAACAGAATTTGGGTATAGTAGCTTCAATGCTCCAACGTGATAAAATAAGGCTAAGACTTTGTGTCACCTGATCAATTGACATAAATTTTATATATATATTATGTGATTTAATATACGTTATATCAGATGTAATATGATTATGTATTTATTATCATTATTTCAGCTTCATTTAACCTTTTCACTGTTACCACTTCTAGAACCATAGGGATAATTGTGTCTTAAGAAAACAAGTAAACTTCTCCATGTTTGACAAACTGAGATGTCTGTTGAAATAAGCGTCCTTTTCAAATCAATCACATCTCTAAACACGAGGTGGTGGCTGATAACATGCTTACAAAAAGCCTTTTTAAATTGTCTGGCAGATCTAGCCCCAACTTGTTCAAATATAAGAAAGCAAATGGGCTGCAAAGAAAACCCACTAAAAAAATTTCCCAGCAGGAACGTTGGTTACTACCCAGTGTGAGTTACAAATTAAGTAATAGGAAAAGCAAAGAAATAACAGGCTTTAATAATGTTAGGCTTAAGTTAGTGTTAGTCTACTTCTTATTGGAATCACAAAACCTTAGCACAGATTACTTGGATAAGTTGAGCTGCGTGGGAACATAGATTTCAGAACGTTGTTTAAGTCACATTGTTCTGTGATCTCTCTCTAAAAAATTATAACTCTCAGAGTCTTCAACAGGCTGACAAAGGTAAGGTACTTTTTAAAGGATCAGAACTCAAATAGACTAGCAAAACTGATTTAAAGACTGACCTGTTTAAATATGAATGTTAATTCTTAAATATAGGTGGATTGCATTTAGCATTCATGCAAAGCATACCCTTCCTTACCACCTCCAGAGCTTTTATAATTAAATAAACACTGCTGACTTAAATCATGAACATCCAAGAGTGACAGACTTGGCAGGAAACGTGGACCTCACAGAAAGCTATGAGAATCTTCTTGCGCACACACAGCTTTTCAGGGATTTGTCCAGTTTATGCATTAATGCGCTCCATCATTTTGGTCATGCTTGCTTGCTCCTACACACCTCCTCCCCTAAATGAAGACAGTGTGCTTCTACTGCTGCATCTTTCAGAGACTGCAGGATTTGCAGGCAGAGCTGAGCCACACTCTGTTTGCAGATGACTCTCTTCACCTGGACACCACTACTTCTGTGTTGGAAGTTCCCACCTGGGAGCAGAGCTAGCAAAGGGGCTCCTCAGACTCACCTAGGCAAAGGCTTCTGCATGCAGCTGGTTTGAAACTGGACTGTGCTAATCTTGGAGATTTTACACCAAAACAGATTGAGCAGTGGTCACTTATTTCACTGCACCTGGTGATGAGCTGGATGGGACCCTTATGCCAGTGGGTGGTTACATGCTGGGAACCATAGTAGCATCTTCAGGTGACAAAGCTGGGCCCAGAAGAGTGCCACTGCTGGTGCTCTCAGCCTAGGG
Source organism: Leptocoma aspasia (assembly GCA_013399835.1). Lineage (NCBI taxonomy): Eukaryota > Metazoa > Chordata > Aves > Passeriformes > Nectariniidae > Leptocoma > Leptocoma aspasia. Next base: position 1,143,876 of record VXAX01001105.1, on the reverse strand, counting down.
GTAGTGACATTGTGTTTATGCACTCACCTACCATGTAAAAGTACATGCTTAAATCAATTTCAATTTCCTCTTCTTCAGTATTCTGAGCCTTCCTATCAGCTATTCCTTTAAACAACTCTAAGTGCAGTAAACAGCTGGCAAAAGGCTTATACCACATTCACCAGATTAACCACTTTTAAACTCTTTCCTTTAAAGTAAAGCAGCAGCTATTATATTGCCTTGATTCAAGGCAGCAAAATCGAGCCCTTGGATAAATATGGGAGTTTGAGTACTTTTGGTAACAGGCAGCAATACCTGGTGGTTTGCTGAGTTGGCATTATTGCATGAATATGTATATGATCATGTCCCCTGAGTGCCACGGACACAACAATATGGAGGTAAGTAACTTTAGCCATGTACTTTGGGTTTTTAGCAGAACAGCTCAGGTAATGCCAGCAGAGAGATGGATACCACAAATTCTTCCTCTCTGTGGCCCACTTTTCTATCCCAAACCAGCCTCTTTGGGCAATACTGGACAAGCTTTTAAATACTCTGGAGTGATTAGTCCCACCAAATGTTGACTGTCTGGCACTTAAACCCAGCAAAGATTTTATTAAACGGTTGTCATTTTAATAGAGTTAACAAAACAAAATGTAGTTATCATCTATCTACTGAGATATAGGGAGAAATAACAAAACCATTATTCACTTCACTCACACAGAAGAATATTTAGAAGCTCCCCCAAAGTAATTTGATGGCTCCTTTGTACCCTTTTTGCCTGCAGTAGGATCCCTCTGTCTTTTAAGACTGGAATAGATTTGCTGTCCTGGATCAAAACCTCTGCCCCACGTCTTCCTAATATACAAGTTTAGTAAAATCCAAACCTTGTCTTTGAGCAGTTCTGACACCTATATAGAGGATATCTTTCCTAATGGATGTATTTTTCTAATGTAGTTGTCTCTATAATATTATACTGTATGATGGTGATAAAAGGGATTAGATGGCCTCAAGCTTCCTGGGTGACTATCTGACAAGCGAAAATTTTGGAATTAAAAAAATCTCCACAGGTTAGTTTCACACTCAGGATTTCTACACTTGAGAGGCTTTCCATTGAAATGAGATGCTTTTCTTTAACTGCTTCACATTATCCGCTCTGGAATAAGTAGAGATAAAGAAGCACTGGACTTTTATCTTGTTTTAAGTCATTGTTTTGTTGTAGTGGTGATTTCTTTCCAAGTATTCCCTCAGTTCTGTGAGCTAGGATTTAATGTTCCTTGGGACTGATGGGGACAGGACATTTTGGGATTATGTCACGGGAATTAGAAACATATTTTGTTATTGGTCACTGTAAATCTAAATTTTCTGTATCCTCTAACTTAAGTGTAAAAGTACCATGATTTGTCTTTTGCCACAAGAGTTCATTGCTGTCTGACTGTGGATTTGTGTTTCAGGACAAAAAACTGATTGATAAAGGACATAATTCTCCCAGGTACTCTGTTCCAGAGCAGCAGCATCTTCCAGTTTATCTGCACTGGAGCTTGCCAAATCAAAGGTCTGGAAGGGATCTCAAAGTTCATTTGAGTTATCCCGCTACCCCCAGGTTCAACTGTCCTATTTCAGTCTTGACTCAAGCCTTCTAGAGACCTCCACTAGGAAAAATTCCCCAGGAGCAGAGTAAGAAAGCAAAAAGTAAGAACTTCTTATCTCTGAAAAACTTCATATTGGGCATGGCTCTTCCCAAGGCCAGGAAATGCAAGAATAGAAGTACTTCTGTGGTAAATTAAGTCAAAGGTCTGGCTAGCTCAATGCTGTGTATATAAGATGTTGAAACAAGGCACATATATTGAAAAGGGCCTTATAAGGAATTTCTCCTCCAATGGAGATGGTATGCAGACTACATTTTTAAATTACATCAATAGGTCTATTTTTTTTTAACTTTGTCATTCCTTTTTAAAACTGCTTAACTTTTTTAACCTGCAAAATATCCTTTGCAATTAAGGTTCATCATTCAAATCTGAATGGAAAAAAAACCCCTTTCATTTTCTTTATTAGAACTTAGAGCTCGGATGCCCTTTGACAATTGAATTGGGGAAAATAGTGAAAGACTGTTCCCTGCTCACTTTTCACAAACCATTTGGAAGCTGAACGTTCCCATAGAATTTAGTCTGCCATCATATGGGAGCCACTCTATTCATTTATTGTTCTGACAGCTTTCTCCTTCCTTCCTGTGCTCTTTGTGAAAGTGAGTGATCAGAATTATGTGCTATAGTCAAGATGGGAATGCATGATAGATTTTTACAACTGTATGACCTTTTTTACTGTTATTTTCCTCTGCTCCCTTTCTCACAATGCTTAATATGCAATTCAGTCTTTTCGAACATGAAAAATTGCTCCAAATCCACTTTCCTGTGTGGAAATAGCTAATTTATGTCCCATCACTATGTATAGATAGTTCCTATAATCAGTGTTACATTGAAGCAGTGTGCCAGCTTCACATTGTACGTATTGGCGCTGTTTTCATGCACTGTTGTGTCACCAATTAAAATACAAGAAGAATCTTTGTTGCATGTCTTCACAGTCAGCCTTACTCTGAACACATTGCTCTGCAGACATTGCAACCTCACTCACTACCCTTTTGCTATATAACTTTTAAATATCTGGTACAGCACAAGCCCTAGCATAGATTTCCATAGTAGTATCTTGTAACCAACGTCCACTGCAAAACCTGGCCGTGTCTTCCTGGTTTTTATTCCCACCTTTTAACTGATGTGTGTGTAAGACTGTTCATTAGGACACCTCCTTTGTTCTCAGGAGGCTTAGCTTCTTTGAGAAGCTTGCTGAAAACTTTGGCAATCAAAGTATATTATATCAAATAAATCACTCTTCTTTACATGCTCACTGACTTTTAAAAAGACCCTAATAAACTGGTAACTCAAAAATTCCATTTATAATAAGCACCTCAATCTTTCCCCTGTGTGTCATACTTTGGCTTTATTTCTGTAAAATGTATTCATCATCTTAGTTCTTACTGATTTACCTTAGTACAGGCAGAGGAGGGGATTTTGCACAGAATTGGGATGACCAGTGATGGCTGAATGGCTTCAGACTGTCAAAGGCTGTTTTTATAGAAGTAAGGACATGGGAAACTCAGAGTGTTCAAAAGTTTGACAACATGAAGGAAACCTTTCTTTGGACACAAAACCCCCAACTCTATATCACCATTGTTGAAGAATCCACGGCAGGACTGTAGCTTTTCTCCTTAAGAATTATAATCTGGTGCCCTGTGACTCAGGGTTGCTCAACAGAGGTTTGAAGACTTTCAGGACAGACTAAGCAGCCCACAAAATGCTCTCCTGAACAGCAGTTGCCACCAGTACACAATCTGAGATGCCTGGCACAGGTGCCATGAAGAGGGAGCAGTTTTTTAAAATATTGTTTGAAATTAAGTTGCAAAGCTTTTGTTTTGCATGCTCTGCATATTCATGTGAGTGTTAAAATGGGATAGTGCACACCAGCCCACCAGCTGCAAGGGGCTCTGTGTGATGGATCAGAGGGATCATTCTGCAGCCTGTGTGTGCTTTCAGGAATGTTGATCATTGTTTATCTGTAGCACAGAGTGGATGATCTACCTAAGAGCTTCTACCGACAGGCCCAGAAAGGTTCTCTGTGCATTGCCCAGATTTTTTCCCTCAGTAAGATTTTACTCTTCTTATTCAAACTGCACACTCAGTATGAATGCTTCACCGTTCAGAATTATTTATTTTCATTTTTTATGTTGTGAATTTTAGAAACAACTGATGATAAGATGCTTAGTCAGTAAACAAGATGTAGCTTCACTAAGTAGATAAAATAAGATTTTGTTGTCCCTGATGCGCATCAAAAAAATATCACCAAAGGAACATACACACATTTTTGAGACTATTTTGTACTATGAAAAGAGGAAAATTAAGGTGGTTTAGCTTAGGGTCTTGGTGAGCAGTCTTTCTTATTGGGGATCTCCATGTATTGAAGGTCTATATCCAATTCATAGCACCTTTGGGAGCAGTTCAGTCTCTGCCAGACTGAGGAAAAGAGATGGCAAAGCTTTGAGTGGCTATTTTAACAGTAATAATAATGACCTATTGATAATGCTCCTGTGCTGTCACAGTCTCACCATAGCCACTAATTGCCCTCCTTGTTATGGCCAGACTGTGCTCTGTTATCTTGCAGGTGTTTTCTGGCAGCTGCCAGATCAGATTGAAAGCCTCTTTCTTTCTGTAAGCACTTCCATACATTTCTCTCTTTCCTGTTATGCCTTTGACTTCCACTTGTCCTTCACTTTCTCTAGTCTGAGAAACATTCCATGTATCAGAGGGCTGTAGACTCCCAGGAGATGCCTGAACTTTATTTCACCTTTTCCTTTTCAGTTCACGTAAAACTGTGAAATGGTTAAGCCTGATGCTTTGAAGGGATGTTACAGGTGCTGAATTGGCAAAACTAAAAAGGGTGGTTCATGGGTTTCAGGTTTGTTTTCTTTGCTGTTTTTAGGGGTTTTTTTGTTCATCCCCATAAATGATTTATGATGCTGTTCAAAATCTTGGGCAATTTTAGAGATACACTTTGTTGGGATTCTCTCTAAAGGTTTCTTACCGCAGAGAGCCTTCTCTGACCCCTGAAACTGATGAGATTCGTGCTGGGTCACTGGCATGGGAAGGGGGAACAGGCGACCCTACCCTGCTGTGAGAAACTTCACAGCAGCACTTGCTCTTTGGTGCCACTCTGGCTGTTCTGCACTCAGGAATAACCATGGGAGGTCTGTGCTTTGTGCTTGCACAAGTGCATTGCTTGCTTCTCTTTTGGATGTGACCACCACAAGAAACTTTAAAATGCACTGGTGAAGGCAGAAACACTTAGGGCTCCTGCTCTAGGAGAAGGGAAAGGGAAGCAAAATTCATTTTTGGCTGTTGTCAAATAAAAGAAAACAATGTTAAAACAAATAAAGTCATAAATTTTGAACAAGGAAGAAAGCTACAAAAAAATTTAGCTTCTCACCCCATTGGTATCACTGAACTAATGGATGAAAAAGAAAGAAAATTAATGATGTTAAATTCTAAATCACAATTAACAGAATGATGCAAAAAGCCAGCACTAATTTTTGGCATTAATATCTTCCTCATCAAATCATACATTAGATAATCATACATGGGTTGTTCTTGATAACATTAAATTCTAGTTAAGAAACCCAAAAACCAATTTAGTATTATGAGGACTGAAATAAGTGGTATGGGGAACTGAGGTCACTGTTGAAAAGGAGAAGTCAGCTGAGTGGCAAATACACATGTGATGGGATAGGCATTTGGGGCTTTTTTGGACAGGAAAATAGGACCAAGTAGGGGACTTGCTTGACTGTGGTCAAGAAGCATTTTGAAGACTTGGAGGGAAGCAGTAACATGAGGATGGCAAGGAGCCATTGAGAAACAAAACTCTCAGCTGGGCTGTTGGTGACCTGAATGCTCAGGCAGCAGAGATGAGGGGCTGAGTGCCCAGGTTGGTGTGAGGGCAAAGAATGTCACTGTTCTGGGAGACAGAGGACTCCTGTTTGGGCTCTTGGAAGGCATCACACTCTTCTTCATGTCCTAAACTCTCTCCATGTCACTGCCAGAGTAGATTGTCAGGAAACTGAGTAGCCTGGCCAGCTGCTAGGAATTTCTGATCTTGTCTGTGTTGCTTTCAAAGGTCTTCAAATCACCCTGTAAATCTCATTAAATGTTCAGCTTCAAAACTACTTTCTGGTTTTTATTCCATAATTTCCAGTAAGTCAAGGGGTTCAAGTCTGGAAGATGTGTCCATCAGAAGAGATAAGATGGGTAAAAAACCCTTATGGGCTAGCAAGGCAAAGAGTAAAGGACTTAGGAATGCACAAAGGGAGAAGAGATGAGCATAAATAGACAGACCATCTAAGTGGCAGTGTGCTAGAGCAGGACAAACAGAACAGCCAGAAATCAAGGAGCATCAAAACACTCTGGTCGCAGTCTTTTCTCTCTGTGCATGTGCCTCACTGCTCAGTGGGTATCAAGCTCCCTAAAATAATTGCTATTAAACCCATTCAAAATGCTACAAACCCATTCAAATAACTAGAAATGTAAACACAACCTGGTTAACTATATTGTAAATTCAGAGTTAATTCATCCTGATGCATGTGCCTATTTGTTTTTACATTATTGAGATGAAAGAAAATCCAGTATTAAACAAGTAACCAAGGAAGGGATTTAGGGAGTGACAGATGATGTTTCAAAGTCAGTAACAGTGGCTGAAGAGCCAAGAGTCCATCCCTTTGCTGTTGTGGACTGGCATAGCTCCACTGCTACTAATGTTAGCTAAGCATCAGTTTTTGCACAACAAAAGAAAAAAGGTATTTAAAGACTCAGGAAAAAGTAAGAGGTTTGGTTTATTCATGCTGGTAGCTTCCCTGCTAATATTGTTGATATACGTTTGTTTAGTCCACTAGGATGCACTTATTACCTTTAAGTGTATGTTTAATATGCAGAATAACAATACCTGCAACATTGGAAGGAAGGGATAAGAGTCCACTGGATTAAGAGGCTGAATGTTCCAGCCAACACACAACAGCAATTGCTCATTTTGTTCTAGGAAGGTTGCACCATTGCAAGTCCCTTTTCCGCTGGGTCAGGTATCATTGGGAATTAACAGACAAGAAAGGGTGTAGCAGCAGCAGTACATTACACTAACCCACAGATTCTGAGTCAGTATCACTTAAGTGATGTAGGACATTGGAGTTTGCAGTATTGATGACAAAAGTTTGAGGCCTCCAGTGCCAATACAAACCATCCTGTTTTTTACTGACAGCTCTTTTTCATTATTTCCAGAGAAGCATTTCCAAGATACGAGATTTGTATCTTGCTGCTACATGCCTTCTACACACAGTGCTTAAGAGATAATCCCCAATGCACTGTAGTATATGAAGCAATAAATGGCTGCTGAGATTAATAGACTGAGCAAAGCTGAAGCATTTAATCAATCTGCAAAAAGTACTCATTGCCAGAATACTGCAGGCAAGAGAATTTGTTCTTCATGTACAACAAACCTTAACAGGGAGCAGCAAAATTTCTATTCACCAGTGAGCGCTTGAACTGCTGAGCTGCCCTCTTTCTTAACAGGACACCTTCAGTATGGGGTGGAGACGAAGGGACCAACTACAGGCATAACCAAGCAGGGAACATGTACAGATTTAGACCTGACTGAGGAAATGTGCTGTGGCCAACAGTTTCCATGCTTTACTTTGAATGTATGTTGTCCTATTTCTTTGTGCCACGGTACCCCTATTTAAGACAAAATAATAAGAACAAATATTAGAGCCTCTTCCTGGTATGAGAAAGAACAGAATCCAAGGAGACTTTGGATTTTATTGATCCAGCCCAACTTGGATACAATTTTTAGCAGCTGCCAGACTGCTGCAATTTACATCAGTGCCTTAAAGTTCTTAACTGTGTTTAACAGGAATGAGGTTTCCTCTGACCTTGATGGACAGCTCACAGCATCTAGGTGGTAAGGAGCTCCTGTCCAACAGGGAGATCTTGTATGAACACAGAACCTGTGTATGCCTTACCAGCACAGAGGTTGGTGCTCAGGCTTCCTGACTTCAAAAGTTGTCTGTAGGCCTCCAGTTTCCCATACAAACACACCCAGCTGCCTCAGAGGCACTTTCACTTGCCTCAGAGGGCATCATACTCCTCTTCCTGACCTGAGACACCAAAACAATCCATACAGTTCAGCAAGTCCCTCTCAAAATGAATTCATGTTTCATGATAATTATTAATGTAAAGATGCAAGCCCTGATGGGGCAGAAAGAAGATGGAAATGCCATTCCATGCACTTCCCATCTTCAATCACATGTTCATCTGTATCCTTGCAGCACATGTTTATTTGTACTTCCCAAAATCCGATCAAATGGGGAGGTAGAATTTTCACTGCAAACACAGTTACTTTTTATTTAAACCTGAAAAAATGAGAAATGCTGGTGCAGGGCTTGGATGCTCTGAGAGGTGCTGTTGCTGCATGCTGTCTGACAGTGGACTCCTAACTCATTTCTGTTTGCATCTTTTCCCTAGATATCATATTAGATTGGACAGTAGGAAAAATTTGTTCACTGAAAGAGTAATCAAGCATTGGAACAGGCTGCCCAGAGAAGTGGTGCAGTCACCATCCCTGGAGATGTTAAAAAATATGGAGATGTGGCACTTACTGATAAAATTTAGTGGTGGACTTGACCGTGTTGTGTTGATGGTTGGATTTAATGATCCTAAAGGTCTTTTCCAAACTTAAGGATTATATGATTCCAGGATATTGTGGCTGACTGTCCCAGTTTTATATGTCCCTCGCTACAGTCTCTTCCAGCCCTTCTTCATAATTTTCAGGTCAGTGCAAAACATTTCCAGAAAAACCATACATGTTAAAGGGAATATATCATCAGTGGTCACTCGAAAATCTTCTCCTATGTGACCAGCTGACGCTTGCTAAGGTTGTGTGAGAATGCAAATGAAGGAGCATCCCTGCCTTAAGCTCAGGTGTTTCACAAATCAGATCAATAGATTCAATTGGATCTGAATAAGGTTTCTAATATTAATCTTTTCAACTTCACAGAGAGGAGAAAACTAGAGCAGCACAATAAAGAAGGCAGCGGCTTTTCATTTGTAAGGACTTTGAAAACAAGCTAACAGACAATAAGCAAAACCAGATTTACCTTTCCATAAATCCAAGGTAATCTGCTTTTCTCTAGTATCTTTGTAATGAATTCTCATTAGTTTACAGATGGGGCTGTGGCATTTAAGTGGATAATTACACATGCCCTTATTTATCTTTTTTCACTCATCTGACAGATGCTCACAGTGTCCTTAGGATGTTCTTATTTTTGAACTCCATATATTTGCAATATTTATTAACTTTCAGTCTTTCATATAATGTTGTGAAGTCAATGAAGGAATTATTTATTAGAACAATATATTGACTAATGTGAATGAAACATTTTTAGAAAATTGACTTTGTGAGTTAAATGGGAGGAGTGCCTTTCTTAAGGCTTTCCTCTGTGTTTCATTGAGACAGACTTTATTCTGAGGAGGCCCTCCAGATTTTGTTCACATCAGCATAAATGTGGAGTAAGCACAGTGCCAGGTAGTTTATGTATCTATAGAACATGCTCTCCAAAAACGTTTCCAAAGCAGGAGGCACTCTAGGTGTACTTATTTTTCATGAACATAGGGAAGTTGGAATAGTTGTGAGTTTTATCTCTTTTGTATAAGAAACACGTGAAAGTCTTTGGGAGTTTTCCAGAGCCAATTAATTTAATCAGTCCTTATCACTCCCAGTTCTGAGCCTTTTAAGGAACTGGTTTGAGAGCTTGTCACTGCTAACTTGAAATGGCCTGATGTTACAGTATTATCCTTCTGAGTTCTGAAAAATAGTTTAGGACTATAGCCACATTTTAGACATATATTCTACAGGCTTTCTGAAAGCTCTGTCATCAAAATTTATGTATGTTCCTGTGAGGACTTAAGGGATGGAAAATGTCATGCTACTGTAAAGAAACAGATTTTGACAGTGACAATCCATAACTAATTTGAAGGAATCTTACCAATTAGTTTGAACTCAAGGTTGTCCTGCCTTAAAATTATTTTTCTACAAAAAGAAATGTGTTTTTCTTCTTGAAATCACATTTAACCTTTATTCTTTTTTAGAAAAGAACATTAACTACTTTTTCTGAGAAAAGCAGAAAAAGCTGTAACACAGTAGCCATTTAAATGCATTATATTTGAAGTGCTGTTACAACAAGAAAAGCTGTCCATGTGGTGAAAACAAATTATCAAATGTGAATCCATTCCAATTCTTTATTCTATTGTCAAAAAAAGCTATTTAGATAAGACTGTATCCCTATTTCTAGAGTACTGTTGACTTCACGGATTACATTGCAGATATTAATGAAAAACACTCCAAAGTAAACCACATCATGTATTTTTGGCATGGGATCCATAAAAAGTGTAGAAGAGGGAAACTATTATTCCTATTGACTTCACTGGAGAGGGGAACAATGTATGTAAAAGGATAGATACCTGTGTCAGAACTGAGACCAGTCACTTTTCCAGTCCTTTTCCATGCATTTAAAGGACTCAGTCCTTTTCCATGCATTTAAAGGACAGGATGGCCTTCTGACAAAGACATTTTCTGCTTTCTTTAGACTTTACTTAAATACATACAGCAAGAGAAGTGGATTTGATACTGCCATATGCAGAAATTGACAACACAGTAAAATAAGTGCGAAGTTCACTGCAGCCAGAATAATGACATTATATTCTGACTACATATTAGCATTTTTATGCCTACTTTGCAAAAGATGTAAAATAGCAGGTACAGGGTGACTCAGGCACCAGAACTATTTCCCAATTAGCTGCCTTGTTTAATTCCATGAGCCAATGTCTCATTCTGTGCTACCACAGGCAAAATAGGGGTTTGCTCTGACACACTTACTCTAATGGCAACTTTTAAACAATCAAGACACATGTATATACCTAAAAAGAACTGAAAAATATATGACCATCTAATTGCTCCATGAAGAGCTTTTTGTAATCTAAACTTTCCCCAGCTTGAGGGCCTTTCTTCTTGACCTGCTATTTTCTGAGACTAAATAATTCCCTTCTTTCATTTGTGCTGTCAGTTTGATAGTATTTATAAAGCCTGCTTGTTTCTCTCTTGAGTATTCACTATTCTAGATAGTATAAAATTTATCTTATACATCCTCAGTGTAATACAAATTTATTTTACAGGTGGTTGTGCTTTAACTTCAGCTGGCAACTCAGCCCCATGGAGCTGCTCACTCAGTCCCCTACCAGCACATTCTGGGGTGGAAAATCAGGAGGGTAAAAGTGACAAAAGTCATTAGTTGAGATAAAGACAATTTAATAGGCAAAGCAAAAGCCATGTGCACAAACAAAACATAATAAGGAATTAATTCACCACTTCCCATGGGCAGGCAGGTGTTCAACTATCTCCAGGGAAGCTGGGCTCCATCACATGTAAGAGTGACTCAGGAAGACAAAAAACATAACCCCAAATGTCCCCACCTTCCTTCTTCCCCCAGCCCTATATGCTGAGCATGATGCCATATGGTGTGGGATATCCCTTTGGCCAGTTGGGGTCAGCTGACCTGCCTGTGTACCCTCCAAACTGCTTGTCCAAACCCAGCCTGCTCACTGATGGAATGGTGTGAGCAACAGAAAAAGCCTTGACACTGTGCAAGCCCTGCTTAGCAGCAGCTAAAATATCCCTGTGCTATCAACACCATTTCCAGCACAAATCCAAAGAATAGCCCATCCTAGTTACTGTATGAAGAAAATTAACTCTATCCCAGCCAAAACAAGCACTGAGGCCTAAAATACTATTTGTTGCCCTGGACCATATTTTTTGGTTCTTTTATTGGTGCACTGACTTTTACATTGTGTGGATTGGAAATGCCCATAATTCCAGGCGTGGGTGCTACCTGAGCTATGCATAATCATCTAAACTCAAGATTTGCATATAATCCTCCTTTTTGATATATAAGCATTAATACCTTTGAACTTTATGGTAGTGGAGCTTCACTGCAAATTTTATTTGTTTTCTTACTGTTCAAGGGGAGCCTATTGATGAAGGAATAGGCTGCACAATGAACCATGCTTATGGGCTCTTGTCCTGCTGGGGGACTTCAACAATTGCAACATCTGGGAAAGAAGCATGGTGAGCTGTAGGAAATCCAGCAGACCCCTGGAATGCAGGGAAGATGACTTTCTAAGCCAGGTAATAGACAGCCCTGCCAGAGGAGATATGATACTGGATCTGATGGTCACCAACACAAGTGAACCACTCGGGGACATCAAGGTTGGAGTCAGCCTGTGCTGCAGTGATCACAAACCAGCGTAGTTTGCAGTCCTGAGGGATATGGGTGAGGCAAAGAGTCAGGACCTTGAACTTCAGGAAAGCAAAAGTCCAGCTCTTCAAGGATAGTCAAAAGGTTCCCCTGGGAAATTGTCCTTAAAGAAAGAGAGCAGATCAGAGCTGGCAGCTCCTTAAAAATGCTTTCCCATAGAGCACAAGAGCCAGCCATCCCCAGGTGTAAGAAATCAAAGAAGGAAGGCAAGAGACCAGCATGGCTGAGTTGGGACTTGCTAGTCAGGCTAAAGGGCAAGAAGGAAATGCACAGATAGGGGAGGCAGACACAAATATCCTGGAAAAAGTGAAGGGATGTTGCTCAGTTGTATAGGGGTGGGGTCAGGAAGGCCCAGGTGCAGCTGGAGCTGAACTTGACAAGAAATGCACTGAGTAGAAGAGCTTCTACAGGTATGTCAGCCAGAAAAGGAAGATCAGAGAAAGTGTACACACACACACACAGATGAACAATGCTGGCAAACTGGTAATGGTGAATGAGGAGAAGACAACTTTTTTGCTTCTGTCTTCACTGGCAATCTCCCTTCCCACGCCTTTTACCCTCCCTATGCAAGGGACGATCAGGTTTGGAAGCACCTGAGGGACTTGGAGATACATGGATCTATCAGACTTGATGAGATGCATCCCAGAGTTTTGAGGGAGCGGCCTGATGTACTTGCCAAGCCACTCTCCATGATGTTTGAAAAGTCATGGCAGTCAAGTGAAGTCCCAGATGACTGGAAAAAGGGGAACTTTGTACCTTGAGAACCCTGGGAATTAGCAACCTGTCATCCTCACCTCTGTACCTGGGAAGATCACAGAACAGATCCTCCCAGAAGCTATACTAAGGCACATGGAAGACAGGTCCCTTCCAACCCAAACTATTCTGTGATTCTATGAAAAATATCACAATATGGAAGATGATCGGCCTTGGCCTGTGTATATGCAATGTATGAACTTTTTCTAATTACTCTGTCTCTGCTACTTCCTGCAAACCTTGCACTGAGATCCAGGCCTTGCCAAAACTGGAGAGCAGTGGGTACTTCTCCACTTACCCCATCTACATCTGCAAACTCTGCAGAGAACAAACCAGGCATTTCTGAATAAAGTATTTCCAATGAGCATGACTGGAAATTATGCTAAAAGTGTCCTAACATTTGCACACCACATTAAAAGGATATAATTCATTGACCAATTAAAAATATTATACCAGGCTTTTAAAAAAAAACCCATGTTTTACACACTGCAGGGAGATTTCTTCCCACCAAAGACCGCAGTATGGGCACCGATACAGGAAAATTCTCATGAACATCTTTCCTACACTATAACTACTAAGGGTGCTACTCTGGGTACTTGGTTTTTTGTTGTAAGGCATTCTAGCTACCTGCATATTTTCAAACCATGGAAACATAAAGCAATGTAAGACCTTTCACTGCTGGCTCATTGGGAGATCAATCTGTTCCCCTTGGCCACTGAGCAGTGCTTCTGTAAGAGCCCTTACCTCTGTGTCACTGCAGTTCCTTCTACAGAACCCTTTCTGGAAGTCCATTTAGAAACCACTGTTTGCAGGACAGGTATGCTTACCTGTCTCAACAGGCCTCCAGTGCTTCTGGCTCTCCAGCAGCTATTTAATCTTCAGGACCTCAGGAGACAGGAATTGAGCTGTTTCAGAGCAGATTCCCCAAACTGTCATTGTTAATCTTGTTATTGTGTGCTAAGGTCCAAGCATCTTTTACAGCCTGGCCAGAGGTTTCTGTAGTATGCTCAGGCTCAGTTCAGTGCTCTCTGTAATGCAGAGGCACAGGGAACAGAAATACATGACAAATTATTGATATTTGTTACTGGTATTGTGTTTATGAGGCTGCTGCCAGTCCCTTTACAGTCTGCTTCTGGTGCAAACCGAGCCTGCTGCTATTATCTTTGTCAGTCCAGAGAAGGTGCAACACCACCAGTCAGTTTTTCTAACCCACTGGGGCAAAGGATGGGTATTAAATCTGTCTCTACCCAGGGATGGGTGGTGGTATTTTACAGTCTGCCACAGAAAATGTTGCAGCCCTATAGGTGGTGATGTTAAAGATTTCCCCCTACACTGAGTAGGGGGAGAGCTGCAGCTACAAATAGCAGCCAAGGCAAACAGGTCCAATTAAAGCGTAATTCAGTGAGGAATAAAACTCCAAGACTTACCGAGTTTCCATTTTGGTAAAAGAAAAAATACAACTTCCAAATATATCAGATCTACTTACATTATTTCATTATTAGTAATTAGGATACTCTGGCAAAGCAGACCAAGCCTTTATTAGCTGAAGCAGCAGTTCAGCAGCGGCTGGAGTTTTATTGCTCATTGATTAAGCAATAGATATGAGCTGAACCAGTAGCCTCATGTGAAGGGTATTAGAGCTGAATGCCTGGCAGATTTGTGTGAAGACTTATAGCCATGGGACAGATAGATCTATATATATTGCCCAGGGTAAAGCTGCATGAATGACTCTGAAAGGAGAAGGTTGCTGCATCATGGCAAATAATTGTCAATTTATCTTAGCGTGAAATCTTTTTACACCTCACATAAAATAAGCCACTTTTGTGGGAGGGTTTGTTCAAGAATATTCCTTTTCAGTGCAATCATGGGGTTAAGTGCTGCCTTTTGTCTGGAAAAATGGACAGTCATTCAGTGAACTTTGGAGGAAAACCTTTCCTTTCTTTGTTGATCCCTGCTCTGACAGAAATATCGAGCAGGGACCTGAGAATACATCATGGATTCTGACACCCAGTCCTGCACCCACCAGCTGAACAGCACCTAGAGAGAAGCTCTGAAAAAACCAGTCCTGCTACCCCCAGATGTCATCCTTGCCCCACTGCCTAGAAATAACATTTTTGTAGAGGAGCTGGAAGAAGAAAATCTTTGCTCCCGGTCTGGTGCAGGCATACTTGTTTAAACCTCTGATGAAGATGAATTTTCAGTGGTATGTCTACTCTGGTATTGCTGTGGCTGAGGTGCAAACATTTTATTGCTGACACTGCTGTGAGAGAACTAATCTGCAAAATAGAGCATCCTAAGCCACAGCAGCTCTTTGCCTCTGGGAACGTGAGTCAGGATGCTTAGATTGCACTGGTTTCTATTAATTGCCTGCTTAACTCCAAAGAGCCAGACACGTCTATTTCATTTAAAATTACATTTTTACAAACTTAAAATAGAATAAAATATAGGTTATAACAAGAGTTACCTAAAAACTCAGTGGACTTCATTTCCCTGTGTTGCACTGTGATGTGAGAATGAAATGATGGAACCACATACATAAAAGAGCTTTTCCTGAACATTTAATTTGCCCAACATTCAGATCTCGTATTTGACATGAATGTCATGGTCTTTACTGAACAAATCTTGCCCAAAAGGTTCAGGGTCTGTCTTGCACAAGCATAAAATTAAATTATAACAAACACTTCATAAACTAGTAAGCTTACACTGTGTCCTGCTTGTTTTTCCTAAGAAAAGCCAGGAAAGCAAATACCCATTTGGATGTAAAAGTGGGTTTGAGATAGCTACAGGAGAGATTTCCTGGGCATGAAGAAGAGGCATCTTCTTCATTTATGGTTGGTTAATTTTCCTTTCAGAGAAACACCATAGTTGGGGTCAGCTATAGCAGAAAACAGTTACTGAAATCTGCTTTGTTTTTCAGAGAATGTCTTGGTCAGTAACACTCAGAACTTTTATTTCATACTGCAAAAGCAGCCTGGATGGAAGCTGACTGGGGAGGTAGAAAGCAGATATTTTCTCTAGTTCCGATTTGTTGGTTATTGCATGGCAATCAGCAGATCCCATTTTACCTTATGATTTCAAAGTGAAATTTTCCTTGAGTGGAGGCTAATCTGTGCTTGAGTGTAATGAATGACCTGTGCAAACACAGGCAAAAGAACTTCACACTGCAAGAAAGAGCCTCTCATGAGCTGTTAAGAGATGCAGTTGTTGAAATCAAACACTGAAAGCAATTTTTAAATGCCCAAAGATGCGTTATTCAAACTTTAAAAGCCCAACTTCACTGCAGTGTGGCATAGTCACTGAGTGTTGCAGTGTGGTGTGAGAATGCAGAATATTGCCCTGCAACAATCCCATCTCCTGGGCTGAACAGAGGCTCTCCAGTGCACTTGCTTTACAGTGATTTAGGGACTGAGCCTGAGAGCAGCACAAGCTCTGTTTAATTTTATTTCCTGAAGGCACAGACTGAAGCAATATTAGAAGCAGACTGCACTGGCCTGTAGAAAACACAGTGTTGGATTTTTTTTTTCCACTGCTTGCCAAAGCGTCTGACATCAACTTTACCCCAACAGGGAGCCAGAGGAAGGAGAGGGAGGTGCAATGGCAGATGGCAACCCACAAGGAGGCGAGAACTGCATACTGCACTTTGGCACTCCATGACAAGGACAACTTTACAGTAACCTAGTTTGCTTATAAATTGAATGAGGATTATTTGCTATTTCCCCCCCACTCCCATGTTCGGTCAGATCGCTGCAAGACAGGCAAAAAAAAAATCTAATTAATTAATTGACTTAGCTCTGGCAAGCTGTATTTCTAATACTGGGAGGACATAAGAGAACTGATTTTAATATAGTTAAGCCAGACGTTGTGTAATTTCAGGCTTTGATATGGTCTCACTGTGTAGATGAGCTGGGGGACAAATTTGCCTACCCAGTAAAGCAGCAGTGAGTTTCTCTATTACCTGGCCTGATTGCCCCAGAAATTTGCAGAAATTCAACAGATGTTTTGCTATGCTTTCTGCTTGTCTTTGCCTTCAAACAAAAGCATTTTTGGATGCTTAAACAAAAGCATTTAATGGAGACGGACAACAGGTAAGGGAAAAGGAAATTTGACTTTCTTGCTGTTTTCTGAAAAAATGGTTCTCCTGCCTACTTCTAGCCATTAAAATTAACTTGCTATCTAAATGGATCTTGTCTAAATTAATTGTGCTGTCTCTGTGCAGTGTTTCCCCAAGGAATGCACTGAAATACTGTTATGTCTTTGCCTGTTCTTGGCTGATTGAGATATTAATTAATTATATGAATAAGCCTAGGAAAATAAAGGTAGGTTTCTCTTTTAATTCATGTGAGTACTGTGCCTAATGCCTCATACATGGTGTTTGGCAGTAGTCACTTTGCTGCATGACCTTGTTCAGTACTCCATAGTGCCCTTGTTGGGTGGGGCAGGTGCGAAGAAGAAAGTGAGTTGTGTAGGGAGAGGAGACTTGTGCGTAGTGTTGAGCACCAGAGCTGACTCCTAGCAAGGGCTGTACAGGAATAGTGCTCTGATGGACACAGGTACCTGCTCAGGTCCCAGCCACAGAGTTGTCATGTAGCTAAAAAATTTTGCCATGCAGCAGTCCCACTGTTCTGGGATTTATTCAGCTCAGTTTTGCATGAGTCAGTCAGGCTGGGCTTGGTGCACTAACGCTGCGCCCTCGCTCTGTGCTCAGGGCTCACTCGTTAGAATCACAGAGTCACAGAATCATCTCGGTTGGGAAAGACCTCCAAGATCATCGAGTCCAACCATTGCCCCAGCACCACTGTGTTCACCACTAAACCATGTCCCTGAGTGACACAGCTTCACTTCTTTTGAACGCTTCCAGACACTGGTGACTCGAGGGCTTTCCTGAGCAGCCTGTTCCAGGGCTTGAAAACCTTTTTGGTGAAGAAATTTTTGCTAGTATCCAATCTAAATCTAAACCTCCTCTGGCACAACTTGAGGCCTCTTTCTTCTGTTCCATTGCTTGTTTTTGCAAGAGTTGGGTGACTATTCAGGGACAGCTTCCCGGCCCTGCCTGACATAGGTCTATCCCGACATGTCGGAGTCTGGCAGAAAGCCTTTGGACAAGCAGGGAGCCTAAGAGTATGAGATGTTGCTTTTTTTGAAATTCCTGAAAAAACAGAACCCCTTTTCTGATCTAGGAAATGGAAACGTGAATGCTCTGCAGGGCGAACATATTCTTATGATTGAAGTGGACGTGACAGCTTTGTCTTGTCCTTGGTTGATTGTTTGCTCATTTTATGAAGCTTCTCCAGGATTTTTAGCTACAAGGAAGAGTTTCCTTACTGACACTTTTATTCTTCCCATGGTGTGGAATGCAAAACCCTGAATCATGTAACTTAACTTGCCTCAAAGCTGAGGGGAAGTTGAATGTACTCTGTTGAATTTTCTCTGCCACTAGCTTACTTAGAATGTTTTATATACGCATATAAAATCAAAAATATTTATTTGGAACAAGAAACAAGTACTTAGTGTTGTTTAAGAATGCTAAAATTGCAGACTTAAGAGTTGCAGTAGCTATTTTATGCTGCTCACCAGTAAATGCTTTATACTCCTGTAATATGCCTGTCTCCAGTGTGTCTATTAAAAAAAAAAAAAGATTTAAACATTTGAAAAACAGAACTTACTTTGTAATTTAGCTTTGACCTGTAACATTTACATTTCAAAATTCAGACTTGATTTGAAAATAACCATATTCCAGGAAAGTAGCTGTTAAAATTGCTTCCATAGTCAGTCCAAAACTTTCTCTCTGTATGCTCTGTGAACTTGCGTAGTTCATATTCAGATGACCATACTGAGAAAGGTTCAAATGTTTGCTTCCCAGAACACAAGGAATTCTTTCAGACACGGTTGTGATTTACCAAGTCCCTTGGTTTCCTGTCACAGAATTGGTGGAGCCCTGAGCTTGAGGGAGAGAAGTGGGATTGTCTGTGACACCTGAATGTCTCAGAAACACTCAGGCTCTGCTGTTGGCTCCTCTGAATTGAGTGCAGAGCAGTTCATTCACTTCGATGCTGTGTAACTATCTCCTTGCTTTGCACAGTCATTTTGCTTGAAATGAAGAATAATGCCAGGGTAGTGTAAATTCCCTGGGGGCCATAGCAGATGCTAGAAACTCTGCCAGTGGTGTTGAGGCATTTGGAAAATACTTTTCTTTCTATACTTTACACTATAAGAAGTTCAACACTTGATTGCAAAGGAGTTTGCCTTGAGGGATGGAAAATTTCAGAAGACACACAGATAAAAGAGAAGTTTTATAAGTTTTAATAAAGAAGCTCTAACAAAGACTGAAGAGATTGATGAACAGGAGGGACGTTCTCCTGTCTGTAGTCTATACAAGATAAAAACAGATTCACATCAGCATTAGCATTCAATATCAATTTTTCATATGCCCTCTACTGACTGTGTCAGGGAGATCCTTCTTTCGAACTAGACACCCCACACCCCATAAGCAGCACTTATTTTTGTGAAGAGCAAAACCATATTCAAGCCCTGATAACCCTGAAACTTTGCTTAGGAGTGCTGTAATTACAGCTTGTGTCTCTTTACCTTGAGCTTCAAATCTGCTTAGCAAACCTGGAGGCTTGGCTCTAAACCCAGCATTCCTGCTAAGATGCCGTGCTAGCTACACTCTTGGATTTGTCAAAACACTCCAACCAACTCTCATAGGAAACCAGAAACAAGAAGGAAAAATTTGGCCAAATTCCTATATCCAAATATTTTTACTGCATGAGAAATTGAACTAATAATGCTTCTGTCTGGTTAACAGCTGTCAAAGGATGAAAAATAAGCTACTGGGAATGTAGTCAATCACTCACTCCTTTTAATGTGGTGTGAAATCCATAAAGGCATTTATACTGACTCTTAATGTGTTTTACAGAAAAATCACTGGTAGCTATGTTGAAGAGATGCCAATTTTTAACAAGCAGCGTCTGGTGCTTTCCGGGCCGCTCCACGCATGTGCATTGCGTAGAGAACGATGAGCTTGCACTCTGTTTGCTTCTGGGAATGCATATTTAGTAACATCCCCTCTCTTCCCCCTCTGCTTGAGGTGGGTCACAAGGACATAAGCTTCATTCACAAAAAGACATCCAAGCTTCATCCAATTCCTCTCTGGGGGCGACTGCAGTTTTCATCCACATGTAGCACGGTGGCTCCTCTCCTGCAAAATGCACAGGCTGCATCCCACAGACACGGTGGCACACAGGGACATAACCATGACAAATCCCACTGATTTCACAAGCCTGTTGCTCTAAGACAACAGAGCAGGTGAACTGCTGTTTGCAGGGCTGTGGCCCTGCCTTGTGTGCTGTATTCTTCATGCAGCG
Organism: Leptocoma aspasia; assembly: GCA_013399835.1. Taxonomy (NCBI): domain Eukaryota; kingdom Metazoa; phylum Chordata; class Aves; order Passeriformes; family Nectariniidae; genus Leptocoma; species Leptocoma aspasia. The sequence goes on along the minus strand of VXAX01001105.1, from coordinate 1,123,827 downwards.
GGCAGTGCTGACACTGCCTTGCACAACACAAGGGGATATTAATGTGTGTGCAGAGCTCAGTGTTGAACCACACAAAGAACAGCCTATATATAGCCAGAGGTGGCAGCTTTCTGAATCAGGATGGCTATTTTTGTGACTGATAGAATTGGGGAATGAAGAACTCAGTGGCTGTGCACAGAGAGTGCATGGCTCAGGTTGCTGAAGGATTTGTGTTTCCCTCTGGCCCTGCTGTTCACTGGGGTTTATTGAATGGGTACAGCTGGATACAGCTGCATACAGCTGTGATGGTCATGGTCTGAGGAATCTTCCTCATCCTGCCCCAGAGGAGATATACTGTATCAGGTGGTGCTAATGCATGGGCTAAAGGCCCCTTTGCTCACCCTCCTTCCCCAGCTCAGCAGGTCCATGGCAGGGTTTAGGCTGGTGACTGCTGAGGGGCTGCAGGGATGATCATCGTGTCCAAAGCAAGAAAGGAGAGCCAGTCCCGAGGCTTTCTGCCATTGTTTCAGGTGAAAGCACCTTGTGAAATGTAACTTGTAACATTCCCTTCTTTATATCTCCACCATCAGTTCATCCAACCCCTAAAATCAGGCTGGCTGTTAAAGACTAGTCTTGATGGCAGTTCTATGCTACGTAGGTCTGCAGTCCTGGGGACCTGAATATGTGACAGCTCATTTTCCCTAAACTTGCAACCACTTGAACCTTGCTGCCCCTTTTTCATGACACTGACTCATTTTGTGGTCTGAGTCACCTGTTATGTTCAATCCAGGCAAAGCTTTTAATGAATGTTATAGAGAGACAGGAACGGAAATAAAAATTATCCTGTCTATAAACTGGCATACAACTGCCATGCATGAGAGTGGTAAAATAACAGAAAAATGCAGAACATAATCTTGGTGTTTTCTTTTCTGTTTGTTACCTTTACCTAGTGATCTGTAGAGATGAACAGTTACTATTCCTCAAAACAAACATTTACTCCGTTTCACAATGTGTCTTTCACATGTGGGTTAAGGTTCTTGTCCACAGTTTCTCACAGCTCCACAGTATAGAAATCAAGGCAATAGAGATCCTTAGAGGTGGGATTGCACTCAGAATATCTTCCTGCTGTCTTGTCACATTGAACTCTCCTTTCCAAACAAGGATGTGCACAGGCATAGTCATAGCAGGTCAGTCCAAAATAGAAAGAAAGTGCCTCAGGATGGCTGTAGGGCGAACATTGGTGTCATGGTTCCTGTCCAGCCTGATGCCATCAGTATAATAAAAACTGATAGTGGTTTCAGCTGAGCTCCTTCCAGATATTAGTTCAGAGTGCAAAAACCATTCAGCAGAACCAGGATCTGTGGACAAAATGACCAGGGCTGAATAAGAATGCTGGTTATCTCCTTTAAAAAAAAAAAGATTGCCTGTAAGGCAAACACACACGATACAGCTGCCTGCAGCCTGCTAGGCCAGGGAACAAATTTGGAGCATTGGGCTTCCAGTCCCTTGGCTCTCAGAAATGTATCTCATTAATCTCATTTTCTGAATGATTTCTGAATTTATTTACTTGTAACATGCAACTACTACTACTAAATACATCATACCAAACCAACACTCATGCTTTCTTTGCTCTGTTTATTAATTTTCCTCTTTTAACAGATCAGCTCCCAGCCTCCAGAAATTGCATCTTATAGTAACATCGTGGATTAGTGATGTAAAAATTTGGAGGCTTTGCTAATATGCCCCTGCATTCCAATGTGCTCCTCTTTTATTCAACTAAACATATTATGGCCTTGTGCTTCTCTCTTTCACTCATGACAGAAATTTTTTTTGTTACGATAATGCCTCATAAAATATTATTTTTCCTACTGGACAACAAGTACCCTGAGCTTCCACTGAACTCAGTAGTGAGGGGAGATGCTTATGAAATGAAGACTGAATTCTCAGCTAAGTGAAGAATTTGGGATTTATTTCAGTTCCCACTGAAATATAATTCTAAACATGGGACATAAATATAATTTTAAACAAACATTTGAGTGCTTTGCCAAATGCAGTTAGAATGCTGAACATGGATCTCAACAAGAAACTGTTTTCTATTTCTTACCGTGATAACATATTTTGACACACTGTTATGGTACCAAGTCAGCCATATCGTCTTTAACACATTGCAACCAAGAGAGAAGTCAGCCTGCTGCACTAAAATTCATGAATAAGGATCATCTTGGAGTGGTATTTCTGAAAATCAGCACTACCCATTTTTATATGAAAAGTACAATGCCTCTACGTCCAAAGAAGTCTTCACTCCAAGGAAGCTCAGGCCAGGAGTTAGGCAGCCAGTGAAGAGGCCAGGTGCACAGACTTCAGACAGATGTTTTGCTCATGTGTGGAGCAGGCAGAATTACATGTGAGATGCCCATTAGGTGCCCTAGTGTGTGAGCATGCCTGAGGGGTAGAGGAGCTCACAGAGGCACCACAAAATCTCCTGCAGGCTGCTGTGGCTTTGTCCAGAAGGTTTGTACAGCCACATCTATCTTCCCCCAAGTAGATCCTTCTGGTGTTTGATTTTTACTATTTTTAGTGTACGGTTTCACTTCTACATAACTTGGATCTTGTTGTGCATTGCATCGTTACAGCTACAGGACTGAATATTTCCTTGCTGTTCCTGCAGTTACTTTTGTCTTTCCAATTTTTGGAATTTATCTGAATTGTTCCTTAGCATGTTTGTGGTAATAAATCTTTGTCTAGTTGATAGTTACTCCCCTCAAATTCAGATACTAAAGCAGCAACTGTTGTAGAAATCACTGAATGTAATGTTGTGATCATTATGTATTTGTGGAATTCATAGAACTGCAGAATGGTTTGGTTTGGAAGGAGTCTTAAAGATCATCTAGTCCCAACTCTTCTGTCATGGGCAGGAACACCTTCCACTAGACCAGGTTGCTCCAAGTTCCATCCAACCTGGCCTTTAATACTTCCAGGGATGGGGCATCCACAACTTCTCTGGGAAACCTGTTCCGGTGCCTCACCACCCCCACAGTAATGAATTTCTTTGTAATATCCAATCTAAACCTATCCTCTGTCAGTTTAAAGCCATTTCCCCTTGTCTTATCCCTACTTTTCCTACTGCTTGTTACTTGGCAGATGAGACCAACTCCCACCTACAGACTACAGCTCCTTTCAGATAGTTGTGGACAGTCATAACGTCCCCTCTGAGCCTCGTTTTCTCCAGGCTAAACAGTCCCAGTCCCTTCAGCTCCTTGGAACAGGACTTGAGCTCCAGACCCTTTACCAGCTTCACTG
>VXAX01001105.1:1090862-1119739 GCA_013399835.1 Leptocoma aspasia | reverse complement strand
GGACATGCTCCAGCACCTCAGTTCTTCTGTCTCTGCTTTTGCCACCTCCATCTCTCCCCAGGCAGAGTCCCTGGGGAGCGGGGATGNAATTCTTGGAATTAAAGAAGACAGGAGTAGGCTGTCCAGGGCATGCGAAGGAGAAGTGTTACACATCTTTAGTTTCAGCAAGTGGAAGATGATGTACTCAATTCAGGAATGGAAGGAAAAAAAGAGAAACAGGAATGCATTTGCAAGACTGTGGAAAAACCAGGACCCTATAAGAGGGAATAAATAACATTTTTCAATAAAATTATGAGGACATCTTGGTTCAGATAGTACAGCAATAAATACCTGTGCTGCTTTCTGCAGTAGCAAATGCTGCATTGCACAACACCAACTGAACACAGCTTTACACATTGCACAGTATATTATTTTCCTTTTGGATGTGAGGGTTAAAAGCTTTTCTTTTCCATATTCTAATGCAAATAAAATTGCACAGAAGACATGTCTCTGAAGTGGAAGCTGTTATGGCTGGCAGTGCTCCCACATGTGCAGGCAGGCCTGTGGTCACTCTGGTCAAGTAATGCTTCATCACATGCTGCAAAATAATATTGGGAGAGACACTAAGGACCACTTGAACTTAGACAACTTCATGAGCCCACAGTGTTTCACGTATTCATTGTTACCTGCCTGGGGGAGTAAGTAAGTGTGTTGCCTATGTGCCATGTAAAAGCCTGTGTTTACATGGTTACCATTGCTTTTAGACTCATAATCAGTTAAATAAACTGCAAGATGCTAGTGTTATCATGCATGTTTTATATCTTGTGACAGAGACAATTTCATCTGCAAGCACAGACTATGACTAGGAGTCAAGAGGAGGCAGCTCCACTCCTACCTTTTGTGCTCTTGGGAAACTCATGCCAACACCGAGAAACTGCAGGAGCAGCTCCAGCACTGTTACATGGCCACCCTCACTCAGGAGTGTTGTGTTCTCTAAAAACCAGCTGTTTTCCACAGCAAGCCATGAAGTGGGACTACCTGATGTCCCAGGCCACCTCAGACAAATTAGACAGCACTGCAAGGGTATGCAAACGGAGAGGCCTCCACCTCTCTGCTGTGATTTTCTATCAATATATTGCCAATTTTTTCACAGCTCTTTGGTTATGCCTCTGTACATGGACTTGCATCTTCAGAAACCTCGTCTGTGCAAGATCTGCCAAACCTCGCAACTGTGAGGATGTCTGCACAGCTTTTTGCAGGGTGACATGGTCTGAACTGAATGAAGATAATATTGTAGGTGCTACACCTCTAGAAATAAAAGGAACCCCAAGAAATGCCATGAGTCAATCTCAGTGCTTAGAAACCAGAAATAGACAAAAAGCAAAGTGACTGCTACTGAAATAGATGTTCATGTAATGATTGTTTAAGGGAAGGCTTTGGATTTTCTTCTTTACAAACTTAAAACTGGTACCAAGTTTAAGTGGTGGTCCTCACCCTGCCATTTCTGCCTGCATCTGTATCCTGTGTCCATCTGTCTGACTTCCCAGTTTCACAGGAAGACGTGCCTGGGGATGAGAGAAGAAGACTCCACTTGAGTGCCAGCTGCACTTCCCCAGCAAACTGGAGAAAAAGTTCCCCATGCCAAGGCTCAGCTCCTCAGTGCAGTGCCCTTTTCCTCTGTGGAAGACAGGAGGGCAAGGGCAGGGGATGCAAACATCTTTCCTAAAATCAGCAATTGGCTTAATTTCCTGGTTTAATGCTACTGTTGGAAAGGGAAATCAAAGCTGGGTATTAAAGAAGTGTCAGCAAGCAAATGTGTTAAATGGTGCCCTGAGTCTGTGAATGCAGTGGGTGAGAGCAGAACCTGTTTATAAACTGCAATGACTGTGCTGCCTGGAGATGACTTCATGCCTGAAGAGCTCCTGTAACCTTTTTCAATCGATGCTTTTCTTTTTCTCTCACATAAATGTCATGTAAGGACATACACTGCATTACACGAATGTCAGAGATAACTGCCCAGCTACTGTGCTTCCTTTTATTTCCCTTTTCCCTCAAAAGTGGGGCTTTCCTTTTTTCTGCACGTAAACAAAAATGGGATTTGGTGACAAAAATCTAATCATCAATCAAGTCTTTCTTTACCAATAAGATTTTCAGAAGAGATGATAAGCAGACATACAAGTGCAGCTTTTTGCTGTGATGATCACAGAGGTGTATGTTCACAGTATAATGAAGATTAATCATCACTTTATCAAACTACATCCATTTTTTAAAGCACCTCAATTAAATAACAGCTTAGAGTCTGTAGAAGTGGCTGAGCCAAAGATGTGCCATTGGGATGTGCTGGCATCTTCTCTTCCCTGAAAGGCTCTGCCTTCTCCTTGCTCACCCATGCCTATGCCTGCCTGGCTCTGCTGCATCACATTACAGCTGCTCCAGGCCCTGTGCCCTTCCAGCCTCTCTACTGTCTTTATTCCACACCCTGGGCATCCTTCTGCCATGTTCCCACATCCCAGCAGAGACTTGCTACAGCCAGGGCACCCAGCATCTAAACCCTCTCAAGAGTCTCACAAACCCAAATATATATTGGTGCTATCAGCTAAAAATCTACCCTGGTTTAAGGAGGCGGATTGATTCTGAAGCTCTGAATTTCAAGGCCATGAAACCTTTCTGCAACAGTAAGACTGAAAACCATTCACATGTAGGTTGGTGGAGTTCAGATAACTTTTTTCTTGAGGTCTCTGTTTGCCCACCACTAAAGGAGCAGAAAGACTCTTGCTTGCCCTTTGCTGGTAGCTCTGCCCAAGTGTCTGCTGTGACCCTGCAAGGGCAGGGGTCCAGAGGGAAGCCTTAGTGGCTCTTCCTGTGCTCTTCCCACCAAAGCCCATGGGATATCTTCCTGAAATAAATATCTTTCCACTACTGGTGGGATATTTTGGTCTGCTTGCTCCTGCTTTGCTCTGAAATAATTTCTCCAGCATCAGCTCAGCCTGCAAGTATTTGGAGATTTGCCTGACTGAGAACTGACTAAAAAAATATGCAGATTTTGGCCCTAGTGTTTTTTACATCTAATAGATAATTTAATTAATTCATATATCTCTCTCTGTCTCTGATCATGTGCTACAATAGAACACTTGAAAATAAAAAGCATACGGAGCTCTGAGGGATTTCTAGGCCTCCTGACATGGCCATTTTCAAGATAATATTAGGAGACAATAGAAAGCATAATCATTAACTACCTGGTAGTGATGTCAGACCTTCTGTTCTCTTGGGTTAATGTATGATTCAATCAGCACAAATTGAGGTCTTCAATATGCCCTTTTACTGGGATTAAATTCTGGTTACATTTTGACATCCATACAGACTTCAAACAAATCCAGTGATCTATATGCATAATATGGTAATTGTGATAAACTGAAATTGAAAAAGATACTGATAATTATATGCAGTGAAAATGGCTAATGCTGATGACCTGATAGTTATTTATTGTTAGTTGTTTTATTAGTTTTATTGCTGTTAATCAGTGAAATTGTGCAATGCTAATAACAAAACTCCTCCTGGTTTAAATCTTAACCTATGCCTTATCTTAAGATACACAGAGAAAGTAAAAATGAAATGTATAGTGTTTTACATTGCAAATGTAGCACAGCTGGCTGGCATTTTTGGCATGATATATGTGCGGATGCAGCACAAACCAGCCAAAATCAGCACAAAGCCCAGGGTTGCATACATTGCAGATGAACAATGAACCATCACTTTACACTGTGACTCCAAGGCCCCTGAAAATTACTGTGTTTTATTCTACAGTTTCCTTTCTTTAGCCCACCCTTTCTTAAAATATGTTCTATTAAATGGGCACTGATTTCTATTAGCAGTGCTTCAAAAAGCAACGGAAAAGCCACACTCTGCACAAATTTGCTTTGTTTTACTGCTATTTTTATCTATATCAAAATATGGTTCATGCCTGAGCACCAAGATATGGTGCTGGGGGTCTGCAGCAAGAGACTCTGTCAGGAGCTCCCAGGTCAGACACTGACCTGCTGGAGCCCCACCACAGGCTGAGAAAGCCACTCACTCCAGTCTGTCTTTGCTGCTTTGGCTAATTGTGGTGTAGATACTTGTCAACAGGACTTAAAGAAAGAGCATAATGCATTTTCCTAGGTTAGTGATGTACAGGCAGATAACAAGTTGTGGTCACTTTTGACAAGGATCAGAGGTGAAGCAGTGACCTGGAGTCTAAAGGTAATGCACCCTTTACCAGCCCACATCTGACTGCTGCCTTGTGAGCAAGGGGAAAGCAGATGTCTTATTAGCTGCCATCCTTAAGTGGCTTTTGTCATCATGTCAACTTTGAAATAACACACACTGGGCAGGGGGACACACACACACACCAATGGCCAAATGAACTGCCAGGCAGTTTAAATGCAGCAAGGAAAGACACCAGTGCTTAGAAAAAGCAAAATGCAGAGATGCATAGAAATATTTTTTTTCAGTTTTGTGAACAATGAGGGGGTAAGGCTTGCACTCAGTTATCACAAATTACTGTGATACTTAACAGTGCATTATGCTTCCACTAAGTGTGGACTAAAGCAAGCAAGTTGCAGAAAAATTAGGGGCAATGCTCTACACCTGCAAATTTTTCAGTTGTATAGTTAGTGTAAAGCCTACCTGACAAGTAACCTATCCTCTCTCCCAAAATCTAATTTAATTGATACTTTAGAAAGGTGGATGTCCCTACAGAGGTCTCACTTGGCTGCTTAAAAATATTCTTCACATCACTGAAAATCACGCTTTTAAACTAAGGGAATAATTTACTGGGGCTGAGATACTTTTCTGTCAATAAGAAGGAAGGCAGGTGAAGCAGAAGCTGGCACTGAGCTGGTCTCAGGCTCTCCTGGTGCCATGGGCATTCCAAAGCTGAGGAGGCACACACCCAGTTCATGACAGAGCAGCCAGGGCACATCAAGGGCTGGTGGTTCCACCACAGGGGTGAACAAGCTCGAGGATGAGAACAACCACAGCATGAGCTGTGCCCTCAGTGGTGGGGTGCAAGCCCACAGGGTCTGGCCATGGTGGGCAGAGCCAAATCCTTTTGACAGCACCAAATAGGGTGAGTGGAGAGTCTGGCTTGAAATCCAGCTGGGGAAATCTGGGCACCTGGTCTGGCCTTTGCCAAATTCTTTCCCCTCCAGAAGATGCTGTGTTCATGCTGTTGTATATGGTGCTGAGGTTCACAGTTGATGGGCCAGTTGTTCTGGCTCCAGAGAGGGATTGGCTATGTGTGCTCTGGGAGGAAAAGCTATCAGCAAGGAAGGAAATTAATGATGGAGTTGTTCTGGGATCAGATTTAACGGTGCTGTGCCCTGGTGGATGTGCAAGGCAGGAGGTAGAGCAGCCCAGTGTTGACATCAGAGTGGGAGGCCCTGCCAGCAGGGTGAGGCCTGGGATGTTGTGTGAAGGCATAACACATGAGCACAAGGACCAGTGGGATAGAAATGGAAATTCATCTAACAGCAAAGGGACAGTCTGTGTTTCGGGATTAATCATGGAAATGTCTTTGAGTTCATCAGCTGTGAATGACAGAGGTGGAGTAAGTCTTGGTTTTATTAGTCACAATGTGACAATGAGCCACTGAGATATGTTGGCTGTGAAGATAAAAAGGGTGACCACAAAATCTATTAAGCAGGGTACTTCTTACAGAAAGCAAGGCTTATTAATGCCATCACAGGAATCTCTGGAGAGATCTCATCCCTGCTGCCTTATAGCAGTCACTCTCAGCCAGGAAAGACATGGCCAGCCTGGAGCAGAGTCAAAGGTGATGGCTGGGGGCAGTCACTCTCCTGTGGGGGAATATGCTCAAGAGTAATTAGCTCAGCAGAAGACTGTAGAGCTTATATTATTGCTCTTCATAAGTAATTCAGAAGAGTTAGTAGCAGGAAGGGAAATGGGCCATTTATGTTAAGCTAAAGAGCAGTTTTGGCACAAGAACAAGTGGTGTGAGAGGCTGTGGGGATCCCACTGTGCCAGCAAGGGAGATGAAGGAAGTGAGAAATACCATTAACCTTCCTGGCTGTCCTTGGCGTGGGCTGAGTAAACCAGCCCAGCAGCTGGGGACCTGGTGGACTTTAAAAGGGGACTTAAGAGGTTAATGATAAATTCATTGGAAGAGAGAACTCAGTTCTGGGTAGCTAGGAGCTTTGGGCTGGGGTAATTAGTGGGTAATATAAGCTGATGTTTGCTTTTCTAATAACACATGGCTATTGTGAAATGCTGAGAAGTTTGGGGTATTGCAAAGGGTGAAACTCAGTTTGGTCTGTACTGAAAAATGAGGTTATAAAGCTGAAGCAGGACCTGCCAGTAAGCACAGAGTCTTCTTGCTTCAATCTGGGTCTTCTGCCCCTGTGCCTAGTGAATGAATTTTTAAAAGGGTGGGGGAAATGCAAATGGCAAAATGAGCATATATGTTGAGATCAAGGAGGAAAAGTTCATTCACATTTTCAAATTTAAAGTTACTGTGGCTAAGTGCACTTTAGCTATTGGTAGCCTCAGGCTTATAGAGGCTTGAATTCTTTCATCTTCCTTGTCAGAAACTATCTGGACACATCCTTTATTGGAAGAGGGAAAGATCTGTTGTAGAGGAGCACAGAGGACAACATACACTCTGCACATCTGTGTGCTCTCTACAGCTATGTACACTTCCAGCCTCCAGAAGAGCCATTCCTTTTCCCTCTTATGCTGGCAAAGTCCTCATTAGCACCAAAGCTGAGGTGTGTTTATGGTGGGGAGTTTTGTACCTCTCCAAGCTGTGGGAATCTGAAACTGTGAAATTGTTAAAAGGTGAGCCCAGGTGTCCCTATGCCCTTTTTGATTGATATTCTAATATCTTTTGAATGTCTTCTTAGCTGCTTTTGGAGGTGTCCAAGGCAATAATACCTGTACTTGTGGAAGTGCCCTCCGGGCATGTGCCACAGAACAAGCATCAAACATATTGTTTTTTTCAAGCTCCCCACCATTACACATAAAATACCCTTCAGGATTATTCAGATTGCTTATCCAAAACCCACACAGCTCCCTTGAGCTGCCAAAAGCCTCTGTGGCAGAAGGAAAGCTGCTCTCTCTACCAACAGCACAGCCTCCATGTTGCAGTGCAGAGCTGGTTTTCAAAGGCTTGGTGTTTGCTGCCGTGGAGGTGGTGCAAGACACATGCAGACACCTTTTCTCTGTGTTAATGGAGAGGGTTTTTTTGCCTTTTATTTTCTGTGAAAGTGCAGGTCCACTGACAGGATCTGCTACGACTGCATTATGGTTTGTATGACTTTGTGTGGGAAGCAGAGATCCCAAGTGGCAAAAGCTACCTCAGGGGGAAAGAAACCAAATCAGACACAGCCTGGTAATGACCCCCCACGCCCTTTGTCACACATTCATTTTTACAATAGAAAATCAAAAGTCAAAGAGCAAGACTGAGTGTAAAACTTCGTGGCATTAAATGAGTGAAGGCAGTAACCATCCTGGCATCTCTGGCTGACTTCTGAAAACAAATACTTGCCCTTGCTTAGCACTGCTAGCCTGAATGTGAGATGTCAGTATTGAAGATTAGCTTGGTATGTTGGCACAGAAAATGTTCTGACATGGGAAGACAGGGTGGGAGAGTGACAGCAGGTGATCAAGGACAATCCGCCCTAGTGAACGAGCATTAAAGGCTGACGAAGAAGCATGGACTTGGTAGGGGAGGGGGAGGAAGGAGTTTGAAGAAACACTGATTGAGGTCAAGAAGATTTTCCTTTCAAAAGGAGAGAGACAGAGGAACATTAAACAGGTAATGAGAAAGTAAATGGAGGAAAGCTACTGCACAGTACAGCTGCATGATAATCAGGAGAGGTTATACATGTATTCCCTAGCTATTCACACTGATCAGCCCAGGGACTTGGATCATGATGATATCTGAGCATACAACAATAAAAGGAGATTTCCCAGTTGATTGTAGGCATGATCCAAAATGAACTACCTGCAGCTCTGTGGCCGTGTATACCAAATAAAATACCCTGGAGTTCAAAGGCATACTCTGTCTGCCTCTGTTCCTTGGGAAGCTGAGGGCATGCATTTAAAGAGTATAATCTTGTGAAAATTAAGGTCAATAGAGATCTCCTTTTCATGGACAAATAACTTCCACTGAGATCAGTAGGACCCACTCATAAGTGGTCTGAATTGAAAACCTTTAAAACAAGCAAGAGTTCTTAGTCCTTCTGTTTGTTTCAGCTATGCTTTGTTCTCCATTATTTCTGAGTTAAGAAAACAAGACCTCTGTTGTCTCAGGTCTGGGGAGAAGTGGCATTTCTATTAATTTCAAAAACTGAATCAGCTTTTTTAGTATTTAGAATAAAAAAACCCAAACCTTGTAAGCTATACTTAATAATTACTACCTTTTGGATTAGGCAGGAGTAAGACACACTTGTTAAAGCCACTGTTTGTGTAAGAAATGTCCCAGTGCTTCAATGTGAAAGTAGGCTGCCCTGGAATATGTGTCTGCATCCTCTTATCTGCACCATTATACTACAGCAGAGCCTGGCAAATTAAATTATCAGAGTGTCCTGTTTTTTCCCAAAGAGAAGAGAAATTTGTTTGCCTCTTGCCCTGGGCTTTCTCATGTTGTTCAGAAAGCTCCTGTGCACCAGCACGGTCTGGGTGAGAGCATTGTGAAGGCGGGCCAGCTGCCAGGAAAGCTGCCTCCAGCTCTGCTGCTCTCATTCCTGAGCTGCCAGCTCTGCTCTTCCAGGGGAGCAGAGCTGTCAGGGGCAGCCACAGCAGCACCACTCTGCTGCCCTCCTGTAATTACAGCACATCCTGCTCACAGGCTGCAGGAACACCTTATTAAAAGAGTGCCACTGATGTGGCTTTTCCTGCCGGTGTGTAACCCTGCTCTGCTTTAAACCTGTGTGTTTCTGAAGCATCGGCACTGGCTTGGCTGGATCAATCCCTGCTGCTGTTAGTGGTGCAGGTGGAAGGGTGGGAAAGAGCCTGAAGCTGATCCAGAAGAAGGCCTGCACTGATAGTGCTTTTCCTGTCTATGTGATGTGGGAATTGTAAGGATGCCAGCAAATTCTGCTCCTTTTCAACATCTTCTAGCGGAAGAGACTTCTGCTTTCTGCTCCAGTTGAAACGCTTCCACTGGTTTCTCTTGGTTCCACCTGAAAAATAGGCTTTAGATCAGAGCCTTTGGGCAACTGATTTCATGGACATGTTACTCATATCTGGAGCCATAGTTCACCAGTGGCAACCCAAGGAAGGTTCCAATGGAATGTCATCTGTGAAAGGTGAACTTGACCTGAAAATACATCTCAGCTTCAAATATCAAAATTAGCTGGAATGGTTTAACTTCCCACACAGATACTCTGGGATGGTTGAGAAAAAGCTGTGTGGGCTTATCAGGGCTCTCTGAACCCTCAGAGCCTTCCTCAATTCTCCATCTTCTGCCTTTTAGTAGACCCTTGTCCAGCTGCTGCCACCTCCCCATGACACTAAACTGACTCCAGTCATACCAACCATAGTTCAAACTGGGAATACTTGTATTTCCACAGCAGTGCCTCACATCAGGGAGTGGGTGCAGATTAGCATGAATCCAACAATGGCCTCACATCTCCTGGAGATTTTCCAGGACTGAAAACTCCTCATAGGATAAGCTGCACACACTTCATTGTTCCTCTGCATTATTGTAGCACAGAGCACCATGACCAGACTGGAAGTCTGCTTCTTATGCTGTACAGAGCCCCAGCCCACAATATTTCTATTCACAGTCCACTATGTGGAACTCTGTCTCAAACATAAAATCAGGCTGACAGTATTTCTGGTTAGTACAATTATGCTTCAAAGGTACTAAACTTTTTTTTTTTTTTGCATTAGTTTAGAAAAAAAAAATTAATCCAACTAGAAGAATGACATGTCCTGCCTTGAAGAAAGGAATCACTGATTAACTTTTAGCATATAAAAACCCCTGCCAGTTTCTGATAAGAGTCACCACACTTCACACAGAAATCACTGCTGAAAATCAGAAGACCAAATTACTTTTCCATGTAGAGGTAATAAGTGCATTTCATGATGGGCAGAAAAGCCTGTTAGGACATTTCTGGTTCTGGGAATTTGCAGACTAAGGAATTGGCAGAGACATAAAATGAAGACTCTTTCTTAGGATAAAAAACTTAAGTTACTTTTACCAATAAGCAATGTGATGGACTCAGCAGCCACTTTACTTGAGACCCAGTTTTTAACTGGGATTGGATTCCCTATAGGTTAAAGCTGCTTTCAGTGCTCCTGTTTTATCAACTGGCTTGGAGGATATTTTTTTTCAGAATGAGAAATTTGCATTTAGATGGTCCAAGGTTAGTGCAGCTACTTCAATCTTGACATGCAGTATAGCAGGCTGGGGCTGTACAGGATGGCAGGGGTGCACCAAAAACTGCTCTGAGTCCTAATCTATTCCTTCTCCTCACACAGGAAGAAGTCAGTCAGGAGTTCCTTTCTAACCTGGGACACAAATGACTGATCAAGTGGGCTCCAAGCCCTTGTCCAAGAAGCCTGTATGGGGTGGCGTTTCCTCTCCTCTGCACTGAACATAGACCAGGAAGAATACAGTGCAGCTTGTTGCAGGCACAGTATTTAACTTGTAGGTTTATTGTACAGAACAGAATGATTATTAATTGTTGTGTGAACATATAAGTTTTTCTGTATGCAGGCCTGCAGAAAAACTCTTTTCATGGGAAAGCGTCTTTTATTCTGTATAAGATATTATAAACAAATCTCTAAGTTGTGTTTCAAGGACAGAGGTGTTCTCTACTTGTTTCTTAATAATAGGAGATGGGGGTTTTTCTCTCTTTCAACCTATGAGGTGAAAAGTTGTTATCTCTGATTGTGAAGCTATTCTAGCATTCTTTAGATGGAGCTGGAAGCAGCAGCTTCGATTGCTCCGGGCTGGGCAGATAATAGCCCAATTATTTGAATTATAAAATCATGTTAATAAATCATATTTAACCTTCTAATATTATTACCAAGAGTCCTTTGTCACTGCACAGACCACAACAATAACTAATTGATTTCTTTTAGTGCCCTACAAGTCTCTCCAGCCAGGTGCTGAGACATTTTGTGAGCAGAACCCAAATGGATCCCTTCACCCCCAGGCTCCAGTCTTGCCAGCAAACACAGTGGACTACCAACTTGATGAAGGCAGCTTATGTATTCACAACCACGTGTGAGTGTACAGGTTTGCAGGATCTGGCTCTTCTTTTTCCCCTCTTTCTTTCCACTTGCTGTTTCACTGGAAGTGTTTATGTGTGTGGCAGGCTGCTTTTCCTTACCCTGTTTAGATGAGACCCCTGAGATATGCCTGAGTATGGGAGTGCAGGGACTTCAAGTCAGCTCTGTGCAAACACAGGGATGGTTTAGCTTCCCAGAAGTACTGGGATCTCTTGTGCTTTGCCCCAGCCTTGTTTATCACCTTCTTAGGAAGCAGTGCTCTCCTTTAACTTTTGGCTTTTACCAGGGAAACTGTTGATCTAACCGGAAGCTCAGACTTATCAGATACTGGTCAGAATCACATTCACTGAAGACAAGGGTCTTTTGATCAATTGCATTGGGAATTTCACCTGGAATTCAATACACACATGGTCTCTGAAGGCAAAGATTTTCACTGAGTTTTATCATGAAGTATAAACAGCCTTTGACTATAGTTGTTTTACTAATTTGCAGTCACCTCTTTTCTGTACATGGACAAGATTTCCAAATAAGAGTAGGTTATTAAGATCAGATTCTTGCAGTGATTATGCTGCTGGTTACTTTCTTGATTACAGCATGTAGCCTTTTTTCTCTTCCCTCCTCAATGGGACTTAGTTCTAATAGAGGTCCTTTTGTACTGAAACAGTAAATTATTCTATCATCTGTTGTTCACTTATTGATGTTGTTAATTCTCTTCAGGCATATTTTTGTCTTTTTGCTTGATGCCTGAACACTTCATTCTGTAATTTGCTTGGAAAGTTAGCAAACTACAGTTTTAATCTTTGAGTTGAAAAATAGAAATCCAACATCCTGAAAGTAAAAAATGAAAGTAAAAAATACTGTTTGATATTTAGAGCTAATAAAGTCAAGAGATTGGAGAATAATTATAGCTCTTAAAATTAGGCTTTAAATTTTCTTATTGAGTTAGAAGAGATTTCCTTGATTTTTGATGCATGTTTGTAATGCAAACCATATCCATTAAAATGCAGCCAAATATAAGTTTCATTCCCAGAGGAAAGGAAGAGGGCTCATACTTACAGGATGGACAGTCACATCTTAGGAAACAGCAGCATGCAAGAAGATGTGAGGGTTCTAAGAAACAGACAAGGTAACAGGAGCTCCCATTGCCCTGCCTTGGTGATGGGCACTGTGTATGAACTGCCAGCTTATAAGGAAAAGGGATTTTACCATTAAATGGGGCATTGGGACCACTATTACTGAAATAGTGCAGGCCATTATCCTGCTGGTACTTTAAAAATGAAAATGAAGGAAACAAACAGGAGAAGTCCAGAAGTGAAAAGGACAGAGATGGAACCTGGGCAAATGTTTTGAAAGCTGGAGGAAATGCCTGGCAGTGACAGATTTCAAGAACTGCATCTGCTTAGCTTAGCAAAGAAGAGACTGAGAAGTAATTTGTTATCACTGAAAAGTACCTTCACAGAGAAGGAACACAAATCTGAAAGGGTTTAACCTTGCTGAGGAGGCAAGAGAAGGAATGAGGCTGGCAGAACATGGGAAGCCAAAGACAGTTAAAGCTAAAATCAGGCATGCTTTTAATGTTGCAGAAAATTGTTGGAAGAAAGACCTGAGTGGCATAGTTGATTCTTCATCTCTGTGTATCTTCAGTCTTGTCTAGAAGATAAGGTTCAGTTAAGCATCAGTGATTTTTTGCAGTACAGCCTCTCTCCTACAGTCCTCTGTCCTACCAGGTTTCTGGTGCTAAACTTTATGCTACAAATGAAGTGCTGCTTAAATTGGAAGTAAGTCTCATAGTTTGACGTCTCTTTTGTAATGTCCTACTGTCTCAAGCAGCAATGACAGGACATAATTTTTTCTTCTTCTATGCTTTTTCATCTTTTCCATTTCTAAAATAGTGGATAATGTCACAAATTTCAAGCCTTGATGTTTAGGTCTAGTGTAGTTTAAGATCCTTGGGCAAATGGCTGAAGTACTAAAAGGATAAAAGGAACTTCTGCCTTGGATAAAAGGCCAAAATATTTGAAAAATGCATATGTGCATTACTATAAATCTATGTGTATCTCCATCTGTAGTGAAGCAGAAGAAAGACTGGAATATTTGCTGCCTGAATTCTTAAGCTGAATATCAGCAAGTTACCACTCATGGGGAGAAGAGGTACCCCACTCTGTCTGTATGTCAGGCAATGATTTTCATCCATAAGAATAATCACAGGAATGGGATAAACCACTACTGAAACTTATTCTTTCATCACTCTATTCCTAAGGAACACAGTTGTTTTACGAAGTCCTTCTAAAAAAAAGTTTATGTAGCATTAGTTACCTATTACAGCTGCTGTCTGAGACCACTGTTTCTCAGACAACAGTGACTATGAGATCTGTCATCAGGGAATTGCCACAACAGAGACTTGATGTGCCAGACTTGCCACTGAAGTATTCTTGGCTGGTTGCTCTGGTCTCAAGTGCTGGTCTCATTTGAATCCTAGCTAACTCAAGAGCTAAATGCTATGAAGGTATTTTCCATTTCACTCTGATTACGTGGTATTGAGAGGGAATATTCCTCAGGGAGAGGTGGAATCATGACTACAGTTCATGGGTGGACATTTATTGCTTTTGGTTTATCGCAGGTAGGAGTTCCCGCCTACGCTCCACTCAAGCACGCAGAAACTGTGGCTTAGTAGGATATTCTTGTAGAAAATGCTGTTGCTTTTGAGTTCTTCTAAAAAGGCTTCAATGATAAGAGATATGCTAAAAAAGGTGTTACTGGTCTATTGTATAAAAAGAAGCTTGTTCTGGAGTCATCCTTGAACAGGCTGCAGATTGTGATATTGTCTATATATATTTTTTAACCAGAATTATGTGCATGCAGTCAGTGACTTTGCTAGTGAGCCAGGTGATTTTCCTGGGCTTCACAAGCACATGGTGATCTGATGCCCTGCAGAACATATATATTTTTTTCCTCTTGCTTTTTCCTGTGCACATTGTTTTTAAACTAACTCAGGAAATGGAAAAGGTGCACAAAATTTCTCATTGACTTTATATGTATGGTTTAAAATTGTGGACATGCTAATAGTCATGTGTGTTTAAAAGTTTCTTTAATCACCACTTCAAAGCTTGAACCTCTGGATATCAGTGGCTTGGGCCGCTTGACTTGGGCTGGTAGTAGCTTTGTGAGGAGGAATTTCCTCTGAAATATTTGCCTGTGGACACCAGAAGAAAGCTAGGTTGAGCAGATAGGCATTGCATGGTACTTAACAGTCATTTGAAAACCTGGTGCAGAGGAAAATCTCAGATTGCTTTGTCTCCTTGTTTTTCAATTAGTTAAATTTCATTTGCTTCATAAAATGTAGTCCTTGTAATTTTGGTGCAGATAACTATTGCATCAGTTTAGGTGCCTTGGGGAAGTGTTTCTCAATGGCCCAGATTTATCTCAGCAGATAGCTGGAGGTGTTTGCAACTTGCTGAATGAACTGCTCATGTTTTGTGTGTTCATGAGGCTTCTGTGCAGCACAGTGAGAGTCTTGTACTGAGCATGAAGCAAAGGACAGCTGCCGAGGAACATGTGGCTGAGGCCAGTTCAACAGGCAAGAGGTTTCTGGTAAGGCCTTAAATACTCATTGGCCATTAGGTATGGAAGTTGGATTTTATGGTCAGGCCCCTTATTTTGTTTTATTGCATTAGGAAAGACTAAAAAGTTGTTATGAATTTTCTCACCTATTTAATGACATTCATAAAAATCTAAATTAATCATATTTTAAATCCCCAAGACTCACATTTGCAGCGTTTTGCTCCATCTTTATTTTTCTAGCCACAGGGAATTCTTGGTCCAAGGTTCCCAAGAGGACCCCAGACATGTAAAGATTTTCAAAACAAGTATGAATATTGCAGCTGAAAGGCAAGTTGAGAATTGGAATGCTCTGGATGCTTGTTCTAGCTCTGATGGATTAGCAGAAGGACTGGAGATGTTACTTGTATTAATGCTTCATTACTTCAATAACACTCATTTCCATGCCTGTAAAATGACCTCTCAGGCTGCTATTCAAATCAAGGTCCAGAATTTTGGAAGCTAACAGGAATGTTTGCAAAACAAGTTATAGTTTACAGGCAGCATCCTTCCCCTCCCCCAGCATTTCACAAAACAGGAACCACTTCAGTCCTGCTAATACCCGGCAGGAACCCAGGGAGTTCAACTCCAGAAAGGTTTGAATAATTCAGTGCCATTTGCTATGTGAACATAGACTGTGACTGTGGAAGGTCTGATCCATAAGCAGCCTTGACTGTTCCTCCTCTTCCCATTACAAAATTGCCACATTTGGATAAACTTGCTGCATTTCATGATGAGAGGGAAAGCAGCCAGGCAGCATGAGGTGAACCTCTGCAGCCAGTGGTACTTTATGAGCTTCTGCTCACCAATATAATTTTCAGCAAATTGCCCTTTTCCACTGGTTTTCTGGAGATACTGTAGGTATGCAACATGTGAGTGTTTTAGAAGTTGAAACCATATTATTAGGCTTTTTATTAAATTAATTTGTGGTTTGCCCGTGACAAATGCATGCTTTCCTCACTTCAGAGGAGACTGCTTGCAGTGTGTGCAGCCAGAGACATTGCAACAAAAACGGAGCCAGCACCCACCAAAGAGCAGTGACAAACCTGCTGGGACATGGTCTCAGTGATTTGCAGAACAGTGAATTTATTTCTCACTTGTTCACTGGAATTATGTAGGTTTTGTTGCACAATCAGCACTGAAGGGATACTGCGGAGGTTTGAAGCCTTCTCTTTCAAACAGAGGCTGTTCTTTACTTTAGGAAGAAAATACCTAGCACAGGAGCTAGCTTGGAGTGCATTGTCAACTGTGTAAAGATGGCTTGGAGATGAGCAGTCCCTCAGGCCACCTCACTGCTGGGCTTGGTGGTGGCTCCCACATGGCAGCATCTGCTTCTCAAGCTGATCTAGTGTGGCCCAGCCTGGCTCTTCTATATGGCATTTTTTCTATCCTGTGCAAACTGCCAGGACATTTAAAATATGAAATAAGGGGTTCTGAAAGGAAGAAAATATTAAGGAGAATGCTATATATTTCCACAGTTAACAAACATGAGACTCTCATTACATGTTCCACCTCCCTCTCTATTCCACATCCACATGCTTGTAGAAACAAAGGGAGAAAACCGGGGGGGAAAAAGCACCTTTAAGACCACAAGAACCATCTACACTCAGACGTGTTATGCACGTGCATGCTAACTTTTTGTATATACATTTGGAGGAAGGATTTTAGGGAATGTGCAGCTATGGGTAGTGAGGGCCTGAGAAGCATTTGTGATACCTAGTTTTCATTTAGTGCATGCCTTTGGGTCTGTGAATGTATCTAGGCAAAACCACTAACCTCTCACTATGCTCTCTTAACAGCCAACACTGAAACAAGATTCAGATGGTGACGGAGGTTTCACTTTTTTTAAAAGCATGATACAAGTCCCTTTCCACATTGAAAGTTTTCTCATTTAGGAGACAGTTGTGAAATCCTGCTTTTAACTTTTCTTTCCGTTACAATTTTCAGAAAATATATAAGTAGAATCTGCAGGACAAGGCCAGTGTTGTCTCCCTGCATCCTCACCTATAAAGGTAGCTAGCTTTGTACCTTATGTTTTATCATTTAAAGCAAACCTGTTTTGTTCACTGACCTTAGGTGTAAAATCAAAACCCTACTGATTTCACATAGGTGTTTATTGACAGTCCTGTGACCAAAAAAGTCAGGAAACACTACTTTTCTGTATGAAAAAAAATCCAATCAGAAGACACTAATTTTCAGTGTGAAATTACAGAACCCACAGAAAGCTAAAAGCATTAAAGGCTTCACGTAGGAAATAGTCCACATAATTTTGCCTGATACGAGCAGCTTTTTCAAAATTATCCTTCTAAGGAGATAGAAAACCTTTAAAACATTTTTTTCTGTATGACCTTGTGGTCCTTGCTGCCTATGTGAAACATGCAGGATTAAGAAGACCTCATTACTGAGACAGGATCATTTACTAGCTGAAAGGTGAAATAATTAGTTAACTTTGGGCATTGTTCTAAGTAAAACTCATGTACCTTTGCACAGAAAATAAGCAATATTTTCATCATTAAAGTTGGTTTCAGAAGAAGTGTTTCACATCATTTGTGCTGATCCAGAGGAGAGCTCAGATGTTTGAATCACAGATTTTCAACGTCCAGTTTGAGATACGTGCATACATGTCTATGATTGCTGTGCATGTCTGCAACAGTTGGACTCGATGATCTTAAAGATCTTTTCCAACCTGCATAATTTTATGATTCTGTAACCAAACCAATTTGAGGTGCAAGGAAGAATAAGCATTGCCTAATTGCAGCACCTCACCATTTAGGGCTTTAATTCTGATTGTGCTTTTTTGAGGCATAGCAGCTTCCATGCAACCAGGAACGAGCATTTTGCTGGATAAGCAGGAGGTGAGTCCTTTCATTGTTCCCTTTCTTAGAAGGATATTAATATCAAGAAAAAGATGCAAAATCTCTCAAAGTTTGTTTCCACTGAGCTTCAATCAAAACAGCATCCATTGTTCATCACAGTTACCTTGGTCAGTTGAGATGGCAGTAACTCTGCAAAAACAGAAGTATTGTAACAGCAAATATAGGCCATAAGAAACTCAGGTGAGCACTATCTTTCTGTACATATGCTAAAGCTGTGAGTATATGCTAAAGCTGTGAGTGGGATTTTAAAAGTACATTGATCACAGAGCAAAAGAAAAAGAAATTGCTATTGATTTCCAATGGGATTTACACCTGTAAGGCATTTAGAGAGAGATTTTGAAGATGTATTTAAGTAGGTAAACATCTAACAGGATTGAGAGGAATAGGGAGGTTACAGGCTCAAGGGCTCTTTGGCAATTGCTGTGGTCAGCATCAGCTGCCCTGTTATTCAGCCCAACCCTTCCCTGATGTGATGAACACCAAGTTGGGCCACTCATGCAAAGGAGACCAAGAGACCAAAGAGCAAGGGACAAGGTAAGCAGAGGAAAGAAAGGACCCATCTAAAACACCCAAGAGGTACCCACTCCATCCTCCTCGTTGCACATACTGCAATCACCTTTTTTGTACAGAAATTAAGGACAGTGACATGAAGGAAAAATATTTTCTTATTATCATAACCTTTTTAGGGAAACATGATTTCCTTTGAGAATTTTAATTTCATGTGTACATTCCTACCATCTTCAAATAGAACTCAGTTATAAGTCTCAATTTATTGTGTAAAATGGTACTTAATTTTAGTTGAAGATTCTAATTCTACATTTTTAAATCTACCTATAAAACTTCTTGTACATAGAGTTAAAATTTATTTGTACCTGAGCTTCAAGTTAAGGTTTAGCAGGCTTCTGTCATGTGCCCTACAAAAAACCAAGAAAAATACTCTTTCCAGTGCTGTATTTGACACTGTGGATAAATGCCATATCATTTAAACTGTGACTGAAGTAACATTTGCAAACAGAACATGAGTCCATTTCCTAACACAAGACTCCTAATGTAGTCACTGGTACCTCTTACTAAAGCTCTAGTTTGCAAACCCCTCAGACACATGGATATATTAATGTGCAATTTTTCTTCAGTTTAATTGTATCACTGAGACCTGACGTTTCAAAAACATCAACACCTTAATCAGAGAAGAAGACTGTATTACAAGTAAAAATAAAAGTCTTTGTTTGCTGAAAAAAGAAAGTCTTTTTGTTTGCTGAAAATAAAAGGATGAAAACTTTTCCTGACTTAACGCAAGATATCTCCTTGCTTTATCTCCTTTGCCATGTTATGATTAGGAAACATGACATTTTTTGTCTGCTTTTCATTCTTCTTGAGATAAGCCACATGGTTTCCAACCTTCCTTTCCCTCCTCAGCAATTTCTCCTGCATTTAAGGTGGTTGCCCAAGAGAGGACTCCAATTCTTAAGCTTGGATGAAGAATTCCAGAAAGCTTAACTTAGGTTTTGATTATAAACCTGGTATAGTGCTCAGTTTGTAGCCATGCTAAAAGGCTTAGTGTACACCTACTACTTACTGAATCACTGGGAAAAAATCCAACATGTAAGTCATCTTATTTGAAGTATTGTTTTCTTACTTTCATCTTATTTTGTAATCTGGGTTATGACTGTAAAAAAAGAAGTATGCATAACATTTCAGTGAGGAAGTCTTGAAAGCACAGTCACATCCATGGTTTTTATTTCAAATGAGCAATACAGCATGGCTTTAGAAAGGAAAATAAAAGAGAACACTCTTTGGACACCAATAAAATTCAAGGTTAGGGTCTAAAAATACAGCATCAGCCTTGTCAGCTTACCAGATGTAGGATCTGGAGTGGCACAGCTGTATCCTTTAAACAAAATTGTTAGTATTAATTACTATAAATTATTGTAACAGAAAAGCAGGGCAGAAAGACTACTTTAGTCTCTCTCACTGTTTCAAGGCAGGAATAAGTATACCTGTGAGATTTTTCTCATGTCAAACCCCACTATTTCTTGCACCAATATAAGCCATTGCTCTTACTTACCATATTTGGAGAGAGCTTCTTCCTCTCTGAAACAGTCTCTATATTCTTGAAAACTGTGATAAATCTGGGAAAGGGAGAAAAGGAATTTTCATCCCTGATCTGGGTAAGTTTTTTGGAAATCGTTTCTTTGTAGGTTATATTCTTTACTAAGGAGAACATGTTATTCTCCTCTGGATCTTCTCCAAGTGTGCCACATTGCTCTTAAAGTATAATATCCAAAATCAGTCACAGTGCTCCAGCTGAGGCTTGATCAATGATGGGTAGAAAAAGGATCTTTCCATGTGTTTTGCAATCTATATTTCTGTCTGTAGCTCCCACTCTTATGAGATTCAGGGGGAGTGCTGGAAAGAGCACAGCTATGATTTATGACTAGTTTACTTCCAAGACCCTTTACTGAGAAAATGCTACCTAACCAATTATTTTTCATCCTCTGTTGGGGAGGAATAATCAACTAACAAATGCTTTGCATCTTATTTATCTCTATTGAATCTCGCCCAGTATTTTAAATCCATTTTTCCAGATATTTAAATAGCCCTCATGAACACTTGCAGGCTCTCCCACCTAGAGTCACCTTCAAGTTTAATTTCCACGTCTACTGTCTAAGTCAAAAACTAAATGTAGCACCATTAAAACAGCAGGATGTTTCTGATGCTTGACCCCAGCTAAAAAGTCCATTTCAGTGTCAGAGAAAGGAAAGTGGCCTGGCACATCCACAGGCTGTTATTTATTTCTTTGCACTTCCCACTACTGCTTTAGCCAGTCTTTTTATGTGTGTTCTTTCTAGGAACTGGCATCAGGGTGGCCATTCTACAGTGACTACAATCCTCTGCTTTTCCCATCCTATCCCATTTGCCCTTTTATAGACCTTTACGCAACCTCAAAAGTAACTTGTACTCTAACACACCTTTAATCAATTTTTAATATTCTAGGCCCAGCTGATTTCAAAGTATCTAACATAGGTTCAAGGCACTTAGCTCTCTGCTTATTGTTGGAGGAGATACAGTTCTTCCACTAGTCATTGCTGTTACAACACATTTTGAAATTATGCAAAAGCCGTACGCTGTACATGACATTTGATGTTTGACTTTTGTAAGCAAACACTTGTTTGACTTTTTCAAAAAGTGCAAAATACTGGTGGGACTTCATGCTTTCACATTTTAGATGTATTCAGCAATTTATTAGTGAGTGAAGGGCACAACACAGGGTTGTTCAACAGCACACCTAAATTTTGATCAACCTCTCCTTGCAAGAATCAAGCTTCTGAATTAGCTGAACACTATTTTGAAAGCAGAAAAGAGCTGTTTATTTCCAAATCTATGGACTATTGATGAGAGCAGAGATTTCTTTCTCTATAGCTTGTTCTCTTCCCATACTTAGTGATCAGTATCTAACAATTGTATTATCACTCAGATTTCTGGCTTTGTAAGATGCTTGATATCTGCAGCGATTCTACCACTGCTTTTTATTCCAGTCATGAGAGAAAAGGAGATGAGGGAATCTTAGCAAGAGTCAAAGATAACATCTTTGAACTTAGTCTTAATTTGTGTGTAATCTCTAAAAAACTCTGCTTTACCCATTTATTAGGCTAAAGAGACGAACTTTGAATGTGTTTCTGATGATCATTACTACTGCCTTGTTAGGTGTCTGCTCCCAATGCCTCTGTGCAACTGATCCCATTGCCAGCGACCACAGAGCACTGAATAAAGTCTGATGAAGTTGCAGCTACAGGATGCTCCAGATCCAGGGAACCAGCATAGCAGAGACAAGAGAAAAAACGTGAGTATTAAGCAGTGCCATCTAGTGTAGTGCAGGCACTCATTGACAGGGAACAGAGCTGGCCTCCAGGCATTTTTTAGCCTTTAACTGAAAGAGAAACACAGTACTAAACCCTTACACACCACAGAAGAGTTTTGATGGCAAATAAAAGTACAAGATGCCAAAGCGGTTTTGTGCCTTTTAAGTTCTGCCTGATTTACACCCCAGAACCCAGATCTCTATTTTTTTGGATCTTTGCCTGGACTACAAAGAGGGGAGCGTGTCTGCCTAAGCCTCTCTATAGATTTGAGCATTCATACTGCCAGATTAAGAGACCCATTTGAGCAGTGCAATGACAGATGGTAAGAACTTGGTTGGAGAGAGCTACCAAACCAATTTGTGTGCAGCACCTGGTACTGCAAGGCTTTAAGGGAAACTCTAGCAAGATTTGAAGTCCCTGATGGTACAGATGCTTGCACTAGTGAATTAGAACTCCCACAGAAGAGGTTAACACACTGCCTCATTTTAGGCATTGCCCATCCTATACAGAGCTCTGCACTGCATGATGGTAAACTCTCCACATTCCCCATTAGCATTTACAGTTGCAACATAGTTCAAGGACAGAAATAGAGATAAAATACCCTGCGAAATCACATAATAGCTGTTAAAAGCCAGTGGGCACATACAACAATCAAATCTTTCACATAGGTCAACAAAGATTAGTGCAGTAACCTTTGTATCAGCGGAACATTTTCCACTCAGCAAGTATCTCCTCAGCCCTCTGTTTCCCTTGAGCAGGCTGGCAGACCAGCTAGCTGAACTGAGTACAGGCACTGCTTTCTGAGACTCTCCCCAAAGGGACTAAATCAATCACAAGCATAATGTAAAGCCAGGTAAAATAGGTAAGCCAGATCTTGCCACCTGACTCCTTCCAGCTCTCTACCATCACCTAGATAACAAGCAAATCACCCAGTTTTGCATAACAGACCCTTATCCTCAACATGACCCAGTCTCTTCAGCCAGAGCAGGCTCCCTCCATTAAGTAAGCTGCTTGTTAGCCTTATCTCATCAGCTGGGAGACAGCTGATTAGTTACAGGTAGAGGCTAAACCTGTCATCTGAAAGCCCCATCTCCCACGTGACCTGATGACTTGGTTTTTTTTATATGTGTCTTCCTAAGCAGATACTTTGACTGTTTTGGGATACTGAGAAACCAGATGAAATTACGTGACTGGTGTTACACAAAATAATGGATTAGAGGAGAAAGTGGCTTCTTCCCTTTTAGAAACTATGATTGTGTTTTGGTTTGAGCAGTACAAGAAATGCTTCTACTGGTGTCTGAGTTGTAGACATGCCCTCCTGTATGACAGCATTATTGTCACAAAGAAACCATCTCTTTCAAGGAGATAATTTCTTTGAAAAATGTTATCTATATAAATGGCTAAATTAAAGCTTTTTAAGTTTTCAATGCTCAGTTTGGGTTTTTAAAGTAATCACCTCTGTAGATAAATATAACTGTGCATCTGCTGTTATTCACAGAACAAATATTTGGAAGCGTACTGAAAAGTAGAAAAAAGCAGGAGTGTGGGACAAGGGGACAAGAAGGGCGAAGCATGCAATGGCCAAGCACTTCCCACCCACTGCTTTGCCCCCAGCCCTGCCTCTGCTCCTGCAAATCAGGCAACTGCATGAGAGATTTCTTCTTGCCCCCTGCATCTTCTGTGCTGCTGTCCAGTACCTTTGCACATTTGCCTGGTCTCCCAAGAGCCTGATCTCCGGATTGGAAAATGCTGTGTTAAGAGTTCACCAGCCTTGGAATGGGGAATGACAGCACCACTGGGCGTGGGAGCAGGAGCGGCTGCAGCCTGGGCACTCTGCAGTGGGTGGCGGAGTGTGACCTTCCTCCCTGTCCCTCCAAGGAGGCACATGTGTGCCTCTCTGCCCTGGTCAGCTGGGAAGCTGCAGGACAGGACCAGGCCGTGCAGCTCTTCACCTCCAGGTTTCATTACACACTTCTCTGGCTGAGGTGGCAGCAGTTATACAAAACCCCAAGAGAAAGTGGCCTAACTTGATGCTGCCTGCTCATTAAAATCTCCCTCCTTCACAGGAAGACCTCTGAAGAGTGCATGCCGACATTTTAGGCAAGAAGTCATTTATTTAGAAATCTGGAAAAGATATCCATGTCATTCCATCATGTCAAAAATCTCATGAGGAGGAGATGGAGTCAATTATCCCACTGTGGCCTCTTAGAAGCTACTGCTAGGAGCAGGTAGCTTGGGTCATCCCAATGCCTCTGGGACCTCCTGGTAGACATGCCCTTAGCTCTGGCCCTGTGTGTAGACTCAGGGTGCAAGCTAAATGTGGTGACTTTTATATCTTACTGCTGTGTAATTTCAAAATGCTTTTTCAGAACCTGTGTAAAGCAGCCAGGCATATCATTCCCTTGAGAAATCTCCCTGTACAATAAATGACTTTTACCCATATTTGCTAGCAGCAATCCAGTTCCCAAAACAGGTACGATAGTGGGGGTGAAGGTCTCAGAATAGGCAAATCCCTTATGACCAGTACACTTCTCACACAATATCAATAAACCTGAAGTGTAGGTTTGTCTAGGAACAGTGAAACTACGCATTAGAAACTTGTCATAAATGAGTGCTTTAAGGTCACTTAAAGATTGCAAAATTCCCATATGAACAGCTGTTTTAAAAAGTTAAGTGTGAAACATTTAAATGTTGCCAGTGCCAGAGCCCAGTCTAGCACAGATCTGTTAATATTGGCCTGCACTGATGGGTTTTTTCCACTAACTACAGGGTTCTGAGTGAGTTTATCTTGAATGTCCAGACCATCGTTATTGCACTGAGCACCGCTCTCAAAGGGATGGCTGTTCTTTGCTATTAGCAAAATTTCTGGCTAAATGTTTAGTGACTGCTATAAAAAAAAAACCATCAAGAGAAATTAAAAAAAAGCCAGATCATGGTGGATGTCCTGACCAAAATTAGGCAGGGTGTCAGGTCAAACAAGGAACAGCCCCATTACTACCCTGATCTGGGCTCATTTTCTAATCACATAATGTACGCACAATATTATAAATAGGTGAGGTTCTGAGTGTTTTTTTAATTCTTCCAAGTTGCTATTACCTGTTAAATTGCACTGCAGATAGCAGCAATTTTCCCTCCTTCTCCCTCATCCCCCAAAATCTCTAATGCCTTACGATGCATCGCCACTTATCGCTCATCTAGCCACCTGAACACTGGCAGGGAGCTGACTGACTAATCCCTGCTGTTAATGCACATCAGCAGTAGTCAGATCACTCATATCTGAATCACTCCTACCCTGTGCAAGCTGAGCCTCATTCAGGTGTTTAACATGCTAGTCCAAGTGTAGCTCTACATTACAGTCATTTAGTAAATGAGTGATTGTTCTGGGCTTCAGAAGGGAAGTGGGAGAGGGGAATAGTTTTGCTTTTCCTTACAGTGTTATTGTACTTACCTAACTTTTGCAGAAAACTAATGTGATACTCATTGTCCAGCTCTTCTTCCCTTACTTTTTGTTTGGTTAAAATGAAAGGTTGTTGGTTTTATTTTTTTTTAATTGCCTTCATTATACCTTGATATGAAGTTAAAAAGAGTGGTTATGAGTTGATCCTTCCTCACAAAGAGGCACTGCATGATTATAGAAAATAGATTCAACCTGATCATGGATAAAATTCATAAAAGGATATATTCTATGAGGTAAAAAGCTTTATTCTGTGAAATAAGTAACTGACATGAATAGTTCAACCTGTGGATCCTTTAACTGCTATTTTTACACAGACCTACTGTAGAGGTAAAGAGCTTTATTTTTATAAACAAATTTGTCGTCTAATTTTGTTAAAAAAATAGTGAGAATATATAATAATTGTTTTTTTCACCTATGCTTTAAATTGCACATGTGTATATCATTGCTTTTGTTTTATTTCTCAAGTAGTTAGTGCTGTATGTAAAATCAGTTCTACTAACAATGTTGTCTGTGGAGAAAGAGTGTCAGCATTGTTTCTGTGGCAGTTCAAAGGCACAAAGTTTGCAGGAAAAAATAATTAACCTCTTTGATTAGAAAAACGGTTATATTCATTTTTTCCAGCTGTAATAAATTACACTCCCTCATCTATCTTGGCTCTTTTATATAGCTACAAATGTTGTAATGGCTTCAGATGAACTGTACAGAACTGCCCAGAGCTACACTTTGAAGTAATGTTTATTTACAGTTCTCTGTATAGTTGGTCTCCATGACTTACCATCAAAATGTCGAAAGGGTTCTCCTTTCCTTGTGAGCAGTAATTTTCTAGGTCAAGTAACATTTGCATTGAGCACTGCTCAGAGACAGACACTCAGCTGAATTTAGACAGTATGGTTTGATACAGTGGCTAGGAAGATCTTGGACATGTATTGAAATAAAAAATTCCCTGGTTGTTTTAAAGTAGATTTTTTCCTTTTGATTTCATACCCCTCAGTGAAAGGTGATCTGGATTAGAGAGGTCCTGTTCATAGAGGTCCAATGTTGTCTTGCTTTATACTTAGTTCTGCATAAAAAAATCCACAAAAAACTATTAACTGATAATTTTGTGCCTTTTCAGTGGGGCAAATGCAGCATAATTTTGGCTGGTCCAGTGGAATTCCCTTAAATCCAAGACAAGGTTTCTTCTAGCTTCAGCAGCAGCAGAATCTCATTCTTCAAATTTGATCTGGGGTTAATTTACAAAATGGTCTGGAAAAATCAGAGCTCGTATTCCGAGACGGACATGGACAAGGAGTGGGGCATCCCACTTCTCCCTGTACTGTCATGGCAAATTATAACTCACATGCCTTTTAGAAATATCTGCTGTCAATTACAGAATTGCAGAATCACAGGATAGTTAGGGTTGGAAGGGATCTGTGGAGATGATGTAGTCCAAGCCCCTGCCAAGGCAGGGTCACCTAGGGCAGGTAACACTGGAACATGTCCAGGTGGGTGAATGTCTCCAGATAGGGAAACTCCATGTCCTCCCTGGGCAGCCTGTTCCAGTGTTCTGCCACCCTCAGAGTAAAGAAGTTCCTCCTCATATTGAGGTGGAAGTTCTTGTGTTTTGCTTATGGCCATTGCTCCTCATCCTGTCACTGGGCAACACTGAAAAGAATCTGGCACCCTCTTCTTGATAGCCACTTTTGAGATATTTATATATATTAATGAGATTCCCTCTCAGTCTTCTCTAGACTGAACAGGTCCAGCTCCCACATCTCTTCTTGTAAGAGAGATGCTCCAGATCCCACATCATCTTTGTGACCCTCGCTGGACCCTGTCACTTGTCTCTCTTGTACTGAGGAGCTCAGAACTGAGCACAACATTCCAGATGTGGCCTCACTAGGGCTGACTAGAGGGGGAAGATCACCCCCCTCAGCCTGCTGGCCGCACTCTGGTGCACCCCAGCATTCCACTGGCCCTTCTGGCTGTAAGGCACTGCTGGCTCATGGTCAACCCCAAGACCCCCAGGTCCTTTTCCACAGAGCTGCTCTCTAGGAGGTCAGCCCCCAGCCTGTGCTGTTACTTGAGGTTATTCCTACCCATGTGCAAGACCACTTACCTTTGTTGAACTTCATAAGTGTTGGAATCCAGGGCACAGAGAATGTTTTTCTGACTGTTTTGGGAAGCCCTGATTCTCAGCAGAACACTGCTTTTAACCTCTGTCCCAGGGAAAAAATCATCAAGGCTTTGGGAGTTGGAGCACACAGGTGTGAACTAGATAGCAGTAGTAGTAATAGCCCATCACTACTGGGTGAAAAATCTAGGGTTTTAGGATTTTAATATGAGAGTGAATAGGGGACAAGATGGAGGAGTTTGGGTGTTGTCTCATCTCCTTCTTGTTCTTCTCCTACTCCATTTTCTGTAGTGTTAGTGGCACAAGGTTATTGGTTAGAGAAAGTAGTGACATAGGTGCTACATGAGTAGATTAGTAGAAGTTACTGGTAGAAAAGTAAAAACAAGATATGTGTTAGAAGGTAATTGGACTGATTAGCTTTAAAAGTCCTTGGTTTTGGGTGTTTGCTCTCCATTTTGCTCCATTTTGTACCTTGTTTCTTGTACGCTAAGTCTGGTGTGTAGACAGCATACTGAACTTAGGATACGAGAAAAATAAACAACAGCCTGAAGACCAAGAAACAGAGAGTCCTGCTCGTTTTTCACCCTTTGCAAAGAACTCACAAGGGAACCTCCTCCAAGGGGCCCACGTGGCAGGTTCTCTCTCCTGTTGGGAGCCAGGAAAGAAAACCTGACAATAAGGTTTCTCTCTGCCAAAAATTCCAGCTAATCAAGGTCCTGCTGAACAGCAGCACAGCCTTCAGGTGTATAGGCTACTCACCCCAGTTCTGTGTCATCAATTAGACATCAGCTCCCCAAGAACTGGAGGAACGGTGGGGTGAAATACGATGCTCTGTGCTGGAGGTACTCAAACCAAATGATTAGTGGCTCCCCAGCCTTAGAACCTTTGAATCCATATGCCAGACAAAATGTTCCCCCCAAAGAGCCAAAGTTTATGTTAGAGTTCTTCACAACTTCCCAAGCAAATGTAAACAAAGGGAAAAATGTTTGAATCATACTTACAAGTTACGGTAGGAGAACACAGGACATAGGCAGCTGTGCATTAGCTATTTGGTGCAAGCTTATAGATCCCAAAGCTTAAAAGATTATTTGGGATCATGTACGTTTCCCCTGTATTATACAGGGTGCAGGATTTTTTGCATTAACTCCTATAGGAACAAGATTAACAATTTCTCTGAGAAAATCAATCATTTCCAACTTCAAAATGCCTAGTGATGGAGAATCCATTACAATCCTTGGTAAATTGTTCTAATAATTAATTACCTTCCATGCTAAAATGTGTCTAGTTTCAAATTTCACTGGTTTCTGTCAGACGTTTTGCCACTGGACCGAAATGCCATATATTATCAAATTTCTACTCTTCTATTTTATTTCTACAGGAAGACAGGAAATTTATAAATTATATCCAACTCTCCCCTTAACCTTGCCTCTGTTAAGCTAAATAGATTGATGTACTTACGCATCACATTGAAAGACAAAACTCCTCCTCTTGTCTCCCTTCTCTGAACCTCTCTCTGTTGGCCACCAGTCCCTTATGGTGGACTGCAGTGACCACTGCACCATACAGAGGCAACACAGCTTCACTGAGAAATCCTGCAGCAGATACAGAGCACTGACCCTTTGACTAACAACCTTGGATTGAAAATTTACTAAATTGATTGAGAATTTGCCAAATTATTCACCATTACCTTCCTTCCTTCCTTCCTTCCTTCCTTCCTTCCTTCCTTCCTTCCTTCCTTCCTTCCTTCCTTCCTT
>VXAX01001105.1:1079730-1090360 GCA_013399835.1 Leptocoma aspasia | reverse complement strand
CCCTTCCCTTCCCTTCCCTTCCCTTCCCTTCCCTTCTCTTCCCTTCCCACACACCTGCTGCCTGTTTTCTCAGGATACTGCATCTACAGACAGATTGACTGTATTTCAGTTCAATCTCTGAGGCCTGTAGCAAGGGATGGGCTAAGGACCACCTTTGTGCAAGTACAAATAGATATGATACAAATGATAGAGAAGAGCAAGGTGAAAAGCTGCCAACATTAGCTTATGTATGATGAACAAGTTTCAGCCTATGTCCTTTTTCTGTTTCCTCTGACCAATTACCAAAATGAATGCATGAAACAGAAAGTCAGTAATATGCCAACAGGTAACTTTCTGCCCATGCTAAACACAACACAGTAGGTGATTACAGGGCAGAGAGTCATGCAAATTTGGAGGCAAAGGCCAAAATGGCCTCTTCCTTCCCATCAGAGCCTCAGAAGCACCATGGCTATACTTGATCTTACAGAGAGAGTATATATCTCTTTATATATCCCTTTTATAACCAAACAAAACAAAACCCACAGTAGAACAGCAGAATATCTTTCTAAGGTACCCTACCAATGTCCATGCACATCTCTACCTCACCAGTCCCTGGCAGCAGTAAGACAAGTGAAGGTGTTGCTTATGAAGTCAAGCATGTTATGGGATGAGTAAAATTCCCCTACTGAGTCATCATTTCTCGAGCATGTAGTATCTGTATAACGAGTTGGCCAGAATTTCAACACTGCATATGGCTTTTTCACACATGAACACATTTTTTATCACATATTTGTTTGAATGAGGATATCAATTTCAGAAAACAAAGTACAACTCTGGCTTAAAAAATAGCTGTGGGAAGTACAAAGACTACAAAGACCTCCAGTTTTACATTCTTTTATAAGAACCATTATCCAAAGTTCAATCAGAAATATATGAATATATATATAGCTTAAACACTGCAAAGTTCAGTATATGTTAAACAGAGTGAGGACTTTGCTAAGGCAGCATTGTTCTCTATGGGCTAGTGGTCATAAATAGAAATATTCATGCCAGCCTCCACATTGAGCATTTTCTTCTGTTCCAGAGCCTTGAAGCATTATACAATGGGCTGGTTGGTTTTTTTTTTTCTTTTTCTATTTTTTTTCCCCTCTTGGAAAGACAGAAATCATAATTACATAAGAGAACATGCTGGCTCAGGTGAATCCCTCAGGTTTTAGAAGCAGTGGATGAGCCTCAGAAGTACCTCGGAGAATTTTAAGCATCCAAAAGACAAAGCTCTAGGATAGTATTTGTTAAAGCCACTTCTGCATTGCTTTATATACTAGACAGTGGTCATTAAGTGGCTGGGGACAACAGGTGGAGAAATACCACTACTTAAAAGGAGTGAAAAAAAATAAGCATTTGCACTGACTTGTGCTCCATCTCTACCTTTCTTTCCATATCCCAGCTCAGAGTGAGGGGCTGTATCAAAGGGGGGCCTGGGCAGAATGGTCATGGTGATACCTGGCTCCATGTAAAACCTCACTGTCCTAAGACTGATTGTGGTTTTTGTTCTGGGATTAAGGAAACTCACTGGCACTCTGAGGCCTAACTAAACCTCCTTCTAACAGCAAATGACTCACAAGGTCTGAGTATAGGTAAATGCCAGGATTCCAGCAGATCTCCAGAGGGACACAGAGGAGCAATCCTTTGCTCATACTTTGTATAATTCCTGAGTGCTGTCACCTTAGTGTCTCCTTGTTGCACTGCTTGTGGAAGGGCACAGCCAGATATGAATTAGAACTACAGCTAAATCCCTGTTGTTCAAAACTATTGCAGACTTCTATTTCTTTCTGCATATTTCCAGATAGACACAAAGGGTTGGGAGAGCCCTAGAGTGGGTGGGAAATATGGAACAGCTGTTTTGTAGACCATGCTCTACCGAAATGTACAAGGTAGTTTCAGGAGGTGGGACCTGTGAGGAGGTCCTCTCCAAACCTGCACTCCCAAGCTGGGAGGTTTGCAGGACACAATGATGACTATCTCTGGCTCCCTATGCCGGGCATTTCTACATGTAATGCCCCAAAATTCTTTACCTAACTTGTGTCAGTGTGCCACTGCTCTACAGCTGGCAGGGACCATCTTTGTTCAGGGATCCTCTCCTCAGTCCTGAGGGATTACCCAGCCAGGCAGAACACATGGAGAGCAGGAGACCAACAAACAAACTAACCCAGCCATCCAGAAGAACCCTACAAGCCAACTCAAAAGTTCTTCTTAGGTCTGAACCAATTTTACTTCATGTAAATTACTGATGTCATCTACCTGGACTTGTGCGAAGCATTTGACACTGTCCCACATGAAGATGACCAGAGGACTGGAGCAGCTCTCCTATGAGGACAGTCGGAGACAGCTGGGGTTGTTCACCCTGGAGAATGGAAGGTTCTGGGGTGACCTTAGAGCAGCCTTTCGGTACCTAAAGAGGGGCTACAAGAGCACAGGAGAGGGACCTTTCACCAGGGCATGTAGCAGTAGACAAAGGGGAATGGCATTAAACTGAAAGAGGGCAAGTTCAGATCAGATTTTAGGAAGAAATTCTTCAGTGGAAGGGTGATGAGACACTGGAACAGGTTGCCCAGAGAAGTTGTGGGTATCCCATCCATGGAAATGTTCAGGGCCAGGTTGCATGGGGCTTTGAGCAACCTGGTCTAGTGGAAAGTGTCCTTGACCATAGCAGAGGGGCTGGAACTAGGTGTTCTTTAAGGTCAGGGAGATCTGCAGTCCACTTCTATTTATAAGTTCCTAGTTGTCATGGGAATTATTTAAGCAATTTGGTTGTTTGTGTTTACTTTTTAACATTAATGATCTTTCTATTCTTGTTATGGTTCAGGATGGGGTTATACTGAGTAAAAATTATTCAGCAGTTTAGCAGGAACAGAGACTAGTGTAAGGAGTGTGTGCTCCAGTAATAAGCTGCATTTGGGTAGCAGGGAACAGTCATGTAAGGGCAGATACTATTTATACTGTTCTGCTGCTTAAAGTCGATACTAACAACACTAATTTGGTGTTTTGAGGATAAATTTATGGTGGACATTGAATCAGTGCCTAAATGTTACCAAGTCAAAAGCCACCATATCACAATTTATGAAAGGACGCTTTTCTAATGGCCATTCTGGGACCTTACCATATAACCTCAAAATGTGCATGGTGTTCTCACTTAAAGAGCATGGCTACCTTATAGTAAAACTACAGTGGCAAAAAAATGGTAAGTTCTTTGAGCAAATTTCACCTGTGAAATAAGATCAATTGGGTTAAGGACCTGGTGGCACTGTATGTAACAGAATGGTTAGAATCTATCGAGCTTGCAGTTGGCAATGGTGTAGTTGAGAGCCTCTGGATAAGGATCAAGGGACAAAAAAGTAATGTGGATGTCACTGTGGGAATCTACTATAGACTTCCTAGCCAGGACAATGATGCCAACAAATTATTCTATGAGGAACTAAGGGACACTTCCAAGTCAATTGCCCTTGTCCTTATGGGGGATTTCAACTTGCCAGAAATCAAGTGGGAGCATCACACAGCTGGTACAACACAGGCCAGAAGATTCCTAAATAACCTGGATAACAATTTTGTGAAACACGTCCTAAGGGAGCCAACTCAAAAAGATGCTCTCCTTGATCTCTTTCTTGTCAACAGTGTGGATCTCATGAGTGAAGAGGAGATTGGCAGCTGTCTTAACCACAGCAACCACAAAGCGATCGAGTTTAAAATCTCTGTTGACAGGAGGAAGAGTGCCAGCAAAACCTCAGCTCTGGACATGAGGACAGAACACTTCAGCCTGCTCAGGGAATTAGCAAGTATAGTTCCCTGGGAAAACATTTTTGCAAGTGCCAGGGTCCATCAGTGCTGGTCACTTTTTAAACATCACCTCCTAAGGGCACAGGAGAAGGTAATTCCCAAATGTCAGAATTCAAGCAGGTGAGGCAAAAGGCCAGCTTGGCTGAACTGGATTCTTCTCTTGGAAATAAGGTTAAAAAGGAAGGTTTATGCCCAGTGGAATAAAGGTTAATTGACACGGAAAGAATACAGAGATTCTGTTTGCCCCTGTAGGGAGAAAATTAGTGTGGTCAAAGCTCAACTGGAGTTGAAGCTTACAGAAACGTGGGAGAAAATAAAAAGCGTTTTTTTCAAATACATAAATTGCAGGAGGCAGTAGAAATAACATTGTCTCATTAGAAGATGAGAGTGGTCACCTCACGAACAGGTACATTGACAAGGCAGAGGTGTTTAACAAATTCTTTGCCTCTGTCTTCAACACAGATGACAGACCAAGGGGGTCTCAGTGCCCTGAGCTGGAGGACCATGACTGTGTGAATGATCAACTTCCAGTCGACCCTGAAATTGTGTGGGATCTGCTTCTCCAGCTGGATCCCTACAAAACTAAGGGGCTCGATGGGGTTCACCCAAGAATGCTCAAAGAGCTGGCTGATTGCCACCCCAAAACCTCTCTCAATGATTTCTAAGCAGGAATCTATCAGGAATCTGGAAAGGTCCCAGCTGACTGGAAGATGGCAAATGTTGTCCCAGTTTTCAAGAAGGGTAAGAAGGAGCACCCTGGAAACTACAAGCCTGTCAGTCTTACTTCAGTGTAAAGCTATGGAGAAGATTATTCTGGGAGGTATTGAAAAATGCCTGAAAGACAATGCAGTCATTGGTCACAGTCATGAGAAAGTCCTGCTTATTAAACCTGATTTCCCTTTTTTGTCAAGGTAACACACATGGTTGATCAGGGGAAGCCAGTTGATGTAATTTTTTTGGATTTCAGTAGAGCTTTCCATACTGTCTCTCACTGTATCCTTCTGGATAGAACATCCAGCACACAGCCGGACAAACAAACACATCATGTGAAGGGTGAACAAATGGCTCACGGGTCAGGCACAAAGGATTATAGTGAGGGGTGACATTAGACTGGTGACGTGTCACTAGTGGGGTTCCACAAGGCTCCATTCTCAGCCTTGTGCTCTTCAACATGTTCATCAGTGATTTGGACGCAGGACTGGAAGTAATACTGAACAAGTTCACAGATTATACAAAACTGGGAGGAGCTGCTGCCCCAAAGGCAGAGACCCTGCAGAAAGACCTCAACAAATCAGAGGACTGGGCAAACATCAATTGTATGAAGTTCAAAAAGGGTGAGTGCTGTTTTTGGCACCTGGGATGGGACAACCCTGGATGTATGCACAGACTGGGGAATGAGATGCTGAAAATCAGTGCCACGGACAGGGACCTGGGGGTCCTAAACTTGAGCCAGCAGTGCCCTGGCAGCCAGGAGGGCCAACCATGTCCTGGGGGCATCAGGCACAGCATGGCCAGCTGGGCAAGGGAGGGGATTGTCCCACTCTGCTCTGCGCTGGGGCAGGTTCACTTTGAATATTGGGTGTAGTTTTGGGCACTGCAATATAAGAAAGATATTAAACTATTAGCATCCAAAGGAGGCAACAAAGATGATGAAAGGCCTAGAGGGGAAGCTGTATGAGTGGCTGAGGTCACTTGGTCTGTTCAGCCTGGAGGAGAGTGAGGGGAGACCTCATCACAATCTACAACTTCCTCATGAGAGGAAGAAGAGGGGCAGGCACTGATCTCTTCTGTCTAGTGACCAGTGACAGGACTCAAGGGGATGACCTGAAGTTGTGTCAGGGGAGGTTAAGGTTGGATATTAGAAAAAGGTTCTTCACCCAGAGTGTGGTTGGGCACTGGAACTGGCTCCCCAGGGAAGTGGTCAAAGCAGCAAGGCTGGCTAAGTTCAAAAAGTGTTTGGACAATGCTCTCAGGCGCGTGGTATGGGCATGTGCAGCGAGTGGACTCGATCCTTGTGGGTCCCTTCTAACTCAGCTTATTTTGTGGTTCTGTGATTTCTGTGAAAACAGTGAAGGAAATAATATCTACAATGAGTTGCAACAGTAATTTGTTCTGTTTTGGTCTTTAGTTATCATTGTCTATAATTTTGTGAAGTCAGGAGGACCCCATGCTGATGATGCAAATATATGGATCAAATACAAAAGTAAAATTTGGATGGTATTTTATACCAGTGAGGGACTAATGTTGTATTTTGCCAAACATTTCAGATTCAGAAATTCTCTTCTTCATTTTTGCTTCCTCCCTAGTTTCCATCCTGTTGTAAGCAGGATGATGGCAGCTGGTTAACCACACTCTGTTCCAGTGCTGACTTTGTCTAGTAGTGCCTGACACAACGGCTGTAGAGCCATATCTGAAACTTTCTGGAACATTTTCCAATTATCACATCTCCCTCCATGGCAATGAAGTCGAGAACACTAACAGAGATAGACTGCTAGCATTTACAGCACTGCCTTATTAGTCCTGGCTTGGTTTAGACAACACACTGGGTGGTATTCTAGTAGCTGGTTTATATTAGTGTTGCCTTAGCTAAGAAAGATACATTACCTGTAAAAAGAATAAAAAATACTATACACACATACACACAAAATCCTTTGTGCACACCTTCTTCAGGAAGAAAACAAGCAAGGTTGAATGTCAGGTGTCACTGTAGCAATAAAAAATTTTCAGTGCTCATATACAAACCTTAAGACATTTGAAACATTCTTTTTTCTTTTTTTTTCATAGTGTGCTACATATTTACTCCCTTTTCCTTTTTTATTACAAAGGAAATGAGGAAATTTTCATGAAAACAAGAGCTTATATTCTTAGAAGTTTGTCAATTGCCGCTTATATTTTTCTGTTCTGAAGGGATCGGAGCCTTCTGTACAGGGTACCGTAATTGCTTCCAACTCAACGAGCTGTGATGAATAAGAAGCAGGAACTTTTAAACAAAGACCCTGTTTTCATGCAAATATTCTCAGTAATAAAGCATAGAGTAAAAGAAATATGTGAAGTTATGTTCTGCAGAACTGCTACTTAAAGCAAAGCAGCTTTGTAGAATGAAGCCAAGTCTGGAGTTTTCTAACTGCATGAAGGGGAAGTGAGTTTGAGCATTTTCTCAAGGGATTCCAAATGTCGCCAAAGATTGTTAAAAAATAAAGACAGAATATATCCCAGTATAATTGTCATTGGCATCATCAACATCACTCTATGTGAAAAGATCTTAACCAGAACTATGACACCATTCCCACGTTTCATGAATTCATTCTCACATTTCCTTATAAACCTAGAAACATACAGCCTCTTTCCCCCAAATATTTAGCAAGTAGGTTCTTATAAGCCATCTCTGAGTCATTGCTTCGGTCTACCTTATCTTAATTTTCCAAAATCAGCAGTAACTTAAGAAAAATAGAGAAGAATATTGGAACTGGAAACAATTTCTAGAGAAAAATTATATTGAACAGTAATTAATAGTTTAGGCTTTGCTTCATGATAGCTCATTCAGTAGATAAATCAAAACCTAGACAAACCTTCATCCATTTGAAGTTTTCATACATTAGTACTACCAAGTAATTACCTGTAGTTTCTGACCTCCTAAGCAGCAAATACCTTGGAATTACCATTATGGATACCTTTCTAGAGTGGTCCTTTGCCAGTAATATTAGTAGGTGGAATGGTGACTATTTTCTCCTCAGGGAAGCTGTGTCACAGCAGAGTCCTACCTCCCCAAATGCAATCAGGTGACTGATGATCCAACCACTCAGGAGATTCTGTCATGTAGGTGAGACCAAAAGAAAAGAGCTCAGTCAAGCCCAGGCAGTGTGTGAACACTGACTTCTATCTCCACAAGCATTAGGGCTTGCAGTGCTCATTGTTGCTGCCATCACTGGGCTGTAAAGGATGCAACAGGACACTTCCACTGAAATTCTCTCCTGAAGAGAGAAGCGCTACCAGGTACATAGTTTAAAGCAAACCATTTGGAGCTGCAGTTTCTTTATTCCTCAGCACATCTTCAGTCAGCTCAGCACGGATGATTTTCAGTCTGCACAGAAACGGGTTTTCCACCATAACTCATGGACATGGCAAGTTGGAAGTGTCAAAATAATTTTTTCTCACTATGTCAATGAACAAAAAAACCAAGAGACAGGAAACTCATATCCTCAAAGGCTACCCTTAGCCATCCAGTAATGGCATATCAAGCACTGTGCTGAAATATGGTGCATGTTTTCCAAACACTCCTCTTTGGCAGAAGTCAGATGACAGATTTAAGCCAAAAACCTACCTTCTAATTTTCAGCAAGTTTAAAAAACTTGAAAATGTCTCTCAGCTTTTTCTGTAGAACTCGGTTCCATGTCGCTGCAAGATTGTAATTTCATCTAGGAAACCCTGGTAACTCCAGTGAGAGACATCAGGTCCCATTCTGCCTGTCTTCACTTTCTATTGCCAGTGGACTTGTTAGAGCTGATAATTCAAAAAATACAGTATTTATGATATTCATGATTTACTTTAAACCTCTTTCACAGCTTGATGCACATGAGGCAATTCAAATAGCCAAAACTCTGTTTTGCAACTAACACTTCATTCCACTGAATGGAAACGTTCACACATCTGTTGGTGGTGTATTGTTTCAGGCTGGCTGCAGAGCAATCAAGCCAGCAAGGCACGGACGTGGTGTCTCCACACCAGAGAAGAGAAACTTTCATTTTCTGGCAGAGGCAAGTGAGTTCTGCAAATGCAGAGCACAGAACAGCCTCAGTCCACGGCATCGAAGGACCAACACAGTCCCTCTACCCAAGGATGCCTCAGAAGTTTCAATTTCAGCTGAGTAACAGGCTGTCATTAGAACTCTTGCCAGGAGGAGGGTCTGTGCAAGCCCTTTTCATTGCAAGGAGATTCCAGACTGTGTTATTAAACTCTATTAATTCTGATACAAAAACCTCACCCCAAACCAGACAGTGAACCTAACCCCATGTATTTTTTCCTATTTAAATATGATCTGATAGTACTACTTTCAGAGTACCAGAAGATCTCAAAACGGGAGATTAAAAATCTGCACTCTAAATTCACCATATAAATTCTGCCAAAGTTACTCTACACACACATATTACATATATCTAATGAGTATAGGTTATGCAAATGCACCCTACAGTGTATATTTATATGAAAGTGAAGCCATGTACCATGCAAGTGACCTTCTTTAGATCACCAGTTCTTTATGGTAAGCATAATTTTTGTGTCCTGTGCTGATCCATTGTCTGGCAGGGTGAGTGGGGTTCCAAGATGCTCCTAGGACTTCTGGCCAAGTGACTACTGGAAGCAGTCATGGAATATCCATATCTTCCATCAACACAAATCAAAAATCTTAACTGTAAAACAGAGAAAGAAATCCAGCTGTGTTTAATATTACTCGAGTTTCTACTCTCCATCCCCACTTCACACCACAGGTGGCTTTCACCCACATTTGTTTCACAAGGGCATGTAGTGGTAGGACAAGGGAAAATGGCCTTAAGGCTTAGACTAGATATTAGAGAGAAATTCTGTACTACAAAGGTAGTGATGCACTGGAGCAGGTTTCCCAGAGTGTTACCTGGAGGTGCTCAAGGCCAGGTTGGACGGGGTTCTGAATAACCTGGTCTAGTGGAAGGTGTCCCTTCCCATGGCAGATGATCATTAAGATCATCTAGTTAAGATCATTAAGATTCCTTCCAAATCATTCTGGAATTATATGATTCTCTCTCCTGCCTCAA
This sequence comes from Leptocoma aspasia, assembly GCA_013399835.1. Classification (NCBI taxonomy): domain Eukaryota; kingdom Metazoa; phylum Chordata; class Aves; order Passeriformes; family Nectariniidae; genus Leptocoma; species Leptocoma aspasia. Next base: position 1,080,761 of record VXAX01001105.1, on the reverse strand, counting down.
AACAGTTTGAAAAAATAAGTACTATTTCTGGGGTTTTTAAGGCATGGTCCAAACTTGACTGAATTTAGGAATGTGTCTCTTCTGAGAAGGCACAGGGCTCTTTACACAATCCAAAGTGATACTCCTGGATATGGAATTATTTTCTGATCTAATAAACCTGCCTGCTTATTTCAAGCATTTTACTCATCCATGCTATAACTGTCTGGATCGTCACTCCTGGCTTTGTCATATCTTCCTTTATCCCCTTTGCTTTGTGTGCATACTTTGGATTCAGTCACAGCACAGTATCCGTGTGACACGGAAGTTACTGAGACCCTCAGCAGGAGGCTGGCTTGAGAACAATTATCTGACAGAATTGTTTAGCAGTGCAGCCCAATCCATGTTACGACCCTTTTTCTAAATGTAGATCTAATGGCACATTAAAGCAATATTACATCTCATAAAGCCTGCTGGGTAAGAGTTCAGCGAGGTTCCCCTTGCTCCCCTTCTGCACAGCAGTTCCTTTGTTACTGCCTCGCCTCTAGATCCTGTGATGGACGGGAGTCCCGTGCTCCTCTAACACTAAAATGGGGCTGCCAAGATAATTTACGGGCCCTGTGGCCAACAAAAAGTCTCAAGCCTCCTTGGGTTATCTCTAAGTCCTACTTTTCTCTGCCCATTGTGCCAGCTTGTCCTCTCAGATTTTACACATGGCAGGAAAGGTTTCGGCAACACAAACATCCTTCAGACCGCTGCTTTTAAACAATGGTCTTGTCCCAGCTTTGCCTGTGTCTGAGGTGGTGTTTCCAGACAGAAAGCAGAAAAGCAAACATAGGACTGGGGGAAGAGGGGAAAGAGGGGAAAAGGGAGAGGGGGAGAGAGGAGAGGACAGGTACATGTGAGCTGACTTAGCTGGGGAGATGGAGGCTGGATTAAGGTGCCCACACGCAGGGCCAGCCCAACGGACCAGCATGTCGTGGCTGGCGTGTGTGAGGAAGGGCTTCTCCTGGTTCTCTTAGCACCTTTGGCTTTTGCAGTAGAAATCCACGCTT
>VXAX01001105.1:1034589-1076202 GCA_013399835.1 Leptocoma aspasia | reverse complement strand
TTTTTTTTTTTTTTTTTCTTCCTGGAGTGGCAGCTGATCCAGACCTAACGGGAAGGTTGCTGGGTGGCGCAGCAAAGGGGGCTTCTTGGAAAGTATTCTGGGTTGGGTTGTGACGTAGGCTGCCGGGGAAATCTGCCTCTCTTTGCCTTGCTGAAGTCATAAACCTGGGCATTCCCAGGGGCTGGCTTGTATTTGCCCCCTTGTCATCAGCGCTGTCATGGCTGTGAGGAGGCAGAAGTGGGAAATTAATTTTAAGGAGACCTTCAATATGAAGATTTAAAGTAAAAGAGAAGCTCTGGACAGTTTTTTCTTTCTCCATGGTTTTTATTCACCAAAGTGTTTCAGGTCTGTCTATAGATTCAGATGATTTGGCTGATCTCTGTTTTACTGTTACAAGATTGATTGCTCATCTCTGAGCCCAGACAGTACCATAGTTACAATTTATAACAAAAAGGTTCCCTAAAGCAGAAGTCTTCAATTAGCTTAGTATTTTTAAATATCTCTTCTGCTCACTTCGAAATAATTATTTCGAAGGGCCAGTGGGCAAGATTGTTTATTCCCAAGGCTATTTTTTTCACTGAGTCCAAAACTGTAAGCAAATTCAGTATTTTTAAAAATGGCATTGACTACCTACTAAATAAAGAGGATAACCTTAATTTTACATGATAGAATTTAAAAATTAAGTGCTTTTCTGGTCCTCTGAAACACAAGACTCCGTGATGATCAGCTTGTTTATTTTCTTTCACCTTTGCTAGGCCATGAAAGCCTGGAGTCCCACCTTCCATCCTGTTTTCTGTTTTAAGAGTGCAGAATCAATTTTTATTTTCATTTTTTTCCCACAAGGGATTTCAGTGAGAGGTCGAGCATCTTGCAGGGCTTATCTTTTGTACATTTGTGGGAATCACACCCTTAGCTGTGAATGTCTCTGTATGTCCACATACATGTTTTTATATTTATATAGGAGTAACTCTCTTCATATAGTTTAGCCACCAAGCAGAAATTCTAATAAAATTAGTGCTACTAATGAAATCAAGAAAGGAAAAGTTAGCATGATCTATCTGTAAGCAATTCTTGAATATCTGTATTATACCTGAGCAATGGCATATAAACCTTTTCAGAAGAGGTCCTTCATGTACATACAATTTCCTCCTGCTGGCCACCAGAAATTTGTTGTCCAACATAAATGGGGAAAGGGGATTCTCGGCAACATTCAGCTCTGAAAAACAAATGCCAGCCCCTCCTAAACCCACCAATCTGGTGTCATTATCCCACCACAAAAAGCAGAGGAGTATTTAAACAGACCCACAGGGTGGCAGTGGTTTGTGTGAGCTACTGCCAGGGCCAGGGCAGTGCCTGCCAGGCACTGAAGGCTCGGAAAGAACATGTTTGACAGAACAGGGGTGCAGTCCCTGGAGCAGAGACAGTCAGTGGCAAAGCTCCTATTGACTTCAAGATGTCTAGAATTTCACCCAGATGGGAATGATAAGTTACAGGGGGAAAAAATTGGATTTTCATCAGACAGTAATTGTTGGTAAGCTTTAAAAGCCCATTCTCTCATTTCTTTAACTCTTAATTATTATTTAAGAGTTTTTTAATTTGTGATAATTTTTGGTTTTTTCTCCCCTCTCTCATGGTTATCCCATATATTTGGGCCTGTCCAGTCCTCAGAGAGAGCCCCAAAAGGTAGCAGAGTCCCAAACTGTGAATCTCTCCTTCATTCTCTTCCTCTTTTTGTCCATCACTTGATCTCACCATAGGTAAAAGTAATTTCAATTTAAAATTAATCAGTGCATGAGCACTCTCTGTTCAATAACAGGACAGATGAAATTACAAGTTGAACCCTACAGTTACAAGCTGGTCAAAAAGAAACAAATATTCGAATACTTTGTTAGGAATTACTCTCTCCTTGAAGCTTTAAGATTTGCTGCTCAGCTTTCCTGTCAGCCAGAGAGATTTGCTCCTGATGGTGCTGTAATCCACTGCTGCTGGTAATTAGACATCATTACTGCTGCGTTAAAGGGAAAGAGAGAAGGAGAGAGGACAGGCTGGGGCTAATTAACTACTTGATTCTAATGAAAGAAAGAGAGCCTGATAGCAACTGGGAGGTTGCACCGGAACAGGCTAGATGTACAACACAGACTTAATTGAAGCAGGGTGTCTTGCAGTCTCACAGTAGCTCAGGCTTGGTCTACTTTCATATTCTGTGGGCAGTAGTGCACGAGGTATTATTCTGTTTTTCCCTTGCCTGGTTGATAAGTAGCTCAAAATCACAGGCCTGTCTTCAGTATCAAGTTTAAGCATGCCAGCAAGGAGAATGCATAGATGATTATGTGCTGGCTTAATCTATTTTACGGGTATGGTCTCCTCAAGAGCAACAGGAACAAATCAATTTCTGAATGTTCACATCCCTCTGTGGCCTAGGAGATGCACTTTTGGTCACCAGGCAACAACATTCCCTGCAAAACAGCCATTTTAGGTCCAGAGCGGGACAACACACAATAAGGCATTCCTGTATGCTTAAGGTATTCCTGTATGCAACCTAGCAAGGATTTCACTTCTGCAACTTTTCAGATTGTTTCTGTCACCACTGTAGGTTTTTTTTCATCGAGCCCAAGCTGCATTTTGTGAAAGCAGTGAAATTATGTCTAGCCTAGACACACAGTATAAATAAAACAGGTTAGGCCAACAAATATGCCAAATGGTTGACACTGTCGACTTTTAATAGTTGGTACTCACCAGCCATGAGGAGGTATGGAACTAGTATCTCTAGTAAGATATCCTTTCTAACTGTATACATGATTTTTATGGTGTATTTTAAAAATTTATTTTCTGCATAGTTTCTTTAGCTGGAGCTATTTATTGATTGGCAACTTGAAAACAAATTTCTCCTCGCCACTCTCCTTTCTCTGGGTTGATGTTGTGTGTGGACACAAATATGGACCCTAAAAATTAGTCTTGATTTAAAAAGAAGTTATAAAATAATGTCCCGAGCTGTATCAGCAGACTTTAAGCAGAATTTACCCTTAAAAAAGAAGGGCCAAGATGACTGCAGGATAGCTCTCAAATACAGAATTTACACAGTATTAGCAAACTAACAGAATATAACCTCAAAGGCCAAGTTCAGATTACTTCTATGTCATTACTAATTTGAAATTACTCCATTGACTTTAATGATATCACAGACCTAATGTATGAATTTTCTTGTGCTTTCTATTATGTTTTCCAACTATAAGCAGAGAATGAACTTTCATTCTGAAACCAAATTTTGTTTAGCTTAAATCTTTAGATCCTCCAGGAAGATCTGGTACCTCACGGGTTGCTGCTAGCAGACCAGCAAGGCTTTCTGCAGGTGCAGGGCTGTACTACTGAACCTGATTACAGGATTTAGGGCTTAAAATTATAGACCAGTCAGCTCTAAGGAGCAGGCTATATCCCAACCCACCTCTTGTTCTGTTGGACATGAAGAATAGTCTATAGATACATGAGTTTATGTTCCTTTTCTTTTTATATAAATTACTTTGTTTATGAACAATAGAAAAAACAGATCACAATATAAATAGCTCATAGGTCAAAATTTATTGCTTTAAATTATCTTACATTTAAAATTGTGCATTATTTTAGAGCATTTTGTAGCAATTTCAAAATAAGCTTTTTTTTTTTTTTTATTTCTCCCCATTTTTGTACCCATCAATAGAAAAAAATTTATAAAAGTGTTTGTCAAATGTATATTGGTAGCTCTGTAGCCTGCTGAAGTGCCAGCACATAATGGCAGTAAGTACTGCAGAAAAGTGATGCTGAGGGTGAGCTATAATTTATCCCAAGGTACAACGCTGCGGGAGTTTTACAGTCCAATTAAATGCACCTTCCAGGCTCAGGAGTGGTATTCAAACCCTGCCATATCTGCCCTGCTTTAAGTGCCCACCACATTTTCCTTAACCCCCTGTTCAGGTCTGCAGAGCTCTGTCTCCTCCCTTTACCCACAGCCTCTGCCCTGCTGTTTGCAGACCTCCCGATGGAGTCACTGAGGAGGGATGCTGGTGAATCAGAGAGGGAGTGCTGGAAAATGGTCACAGCAGATGGAACAAAACCGGTTTAGTTGGCAACTCTTAATGCAGGCATTCAGGGGAGTGTTCATGAATAAAGAGAATAACTCTGTCCTGGAATTAAAAAATGTTAAAGCGCCCATATGTAAGACGCCATCTCCACATGCATGTGTGAGAGAGGCAAAGGGACAGGAGGAGCTGAGATTTCTTAGTAACGATGTTGAGTTGGAATTTTCAAAGAAAAATGAGCCAAGGAGAGCAGATTTTTAAAAACTAAGTGTTTTAAGGTTAGAAAAATGTTGACTTTACTTTAGAAACGTGAAATAGGCCGTAGCACTGTGCAAACAAAACCTAGCACTGATGTATCCATCCCATACATACACATGTAGTGAGAGGACGAAAAATTCAGTGCTGGGCAAAGGCCAGACTTGCAGCTCAAAAGCTCAAATCTTTCCAGTGATCAGAAATAAAACCTCTCTGATTTTCATGCTTCTGTGAACCTTTGCTGAGAAGACTGAGGTGATAGTGAACTTGTTTCTTCATTCTTACCCTGAGTCCCTTGCCAGTGAAGCTGCACTGGATTTGGTCATGATGCAGGGACTGTGCTCAGATGCTCCAGCCCTGATTTTCTTTGGATGTACTGAGTGCTGTTTCTGTGGCTACACAGCTGTGTGATCAGTGGGAAATAAGCTGGAAGGTTAGGTCTAAAATGAGATGTTAGGCATCAGTACAGCATGATGGGACTTTTTCTGATCTTTTTACAGAGAAACTTTCCTTATCCTCTGGGGTGATCACCATTGCTGCTGTTTAACTCTAGACTGAAAGGAGAAAGGATCTGGGGAGACTACACAGAGAGACTGCAGGTAGAGAGGGCTTCCCATGAACATGGGCCCCTGAGGGAAGAAGGCTAGTGCCAGTGCTGGATGAATGTGGGAGTTAATGATTCAAATTTCATTTTACATTACAAAAATAAATTAAAATTGGCTGACACTGAACTGTGAGTTCGTCGGCTGTTGAAAGGAGGCAACTAGTAGCTGTTAAGTTTGGTCTGAAAGAAGCTATTTGGGTCCCAATCTTCCCCAGTTATGCAGGATACACCTGTTGAGAGTTTGCTGGTAAAAGAGGAACAAAATAAGCAGGGCATATAAATGAGGTAGATGTGGAGAAAGCTCATGAGACAGCATGGCAGGAAACATGCTCTCCAGGAGGGAGGATCATACCACGTTCTGCAGCCTCCCATGCATGGCAGAGCATCACAGGCATCTTGTGTTCCTTGTTGAGTAGGTTGACTGGTCAACACAATCTCCAAAATTAGTAGAGCTTTACAGGATGTAAAAGATGTTTTTGTCTTGTCTATGTCATTTTAAACCTGCCAGAAGCCTCTCTGACTTTAGAAAACTCAGGCAGTGTTAGTTGGTGCAATGAGAGTTGTTTCCATTGTCCTGCAAGAGCACTGAAAGTGATCCTGCAGCTTGCTTAAATTACTCTTTTGGTCTCTTTAAATAGATGAGTCTCAAAACTTTACAATTCCACTAGCAAGGTATTTTTTTAATGGTTTATGAACAGACAATATCCAGGCAGTGTCAATATACAGGAAAAAAATGCCACAGGTTATGGCATTGAGCATTTTTTCAGATGCGCATGGATTTTCTTAGCGATGATCAACTTTGTCACAGACAGTTGTACAGGCTTCTAACTGCTTATTCAATAACTCTGCAAGCTGCAAAACTTGACAGTTACTGTGTGCATCTGCTGGGATTACAGCCTAGTTGTTGAAATTGAAATGGGGTGTTTGAAACATTTCCTTGTATATGTGGATACTCTTCAACTTAAGGGGCTATCTGTAGCGAACAGTTTACTTAATAAAACTGATCTATGTTAGACTTAACCTCAAGTAGAGGCTTTTTTCAGGAACAAATATTCTGTATAGACTTGGAAGGACAATGTTTATCAAATGACCTACTTCTGCCTAGGATGAAAACCATTCAACCTTTTTTACTTGAGAGCCTGTAATTAAACTCCTTAGGGAAAAGAGAGGTTTTATGTATTATATTGATAGAAAGGTCTGTGTGTCTGAAGCTTTTGTACATTTTGTTACCCCAGAGATTTTAATACAATATATGGATGCTACAACATTTTGACTGTACTTAAAGAAAATTTACGTGGTGAGATTACTTGCACTTAAATGACTTATGAATCTAACTCACTGTAAAACTTTTAAATGAAGATGACTTGTGATTGCTCTTTTTGTTGCCTCTGGACTTACACATACCGCTACTAATACTGCCAGGTGGAGTTTGTAGAAAACTTTTGTTCAAGGCAGATCCAGAGCTGAAGTAGCTGCTACTAAGTCATGACCTATCTGTAGGGTAAAGCAGCATTGTGCTGGTATATGGGAAATCACATTTAGGAATGGACTTTCACTACCCTGAGCTGATACAAGATGAGTAACAGGCAAGTCATTATACAAGTAATTAGATACAATAAGAGAAGAACAGCTAAGGTATGGTCAGAGGTTTCAGTGGACAGGAAAGATGAGGACTATAAACACATTTCACAAAACATTGTTTTTCAGTGTGTGTCTTTTCTGATGTGGGTGATAAAGAAGTATCTATCCTGGGTTTACATTTTTCAGGTGATAAAATTGAAGAATGGTCAGAAATAGAGAAATAAAAAAAGAGGGGATATTAAATTGCAGTGCATTACTGGGACTTGCACAAATTCAAAACCACTAAAGAACTTAAGAATGAAGTAACTAAAATACTACAAAATATACTATTTGCCACTATATACGACAATGATACAGCAGTACGGACAAAAATGTACTAGAAAGGGAAAAAACAGGGTAGTAAAGATAGCTTATAGAAATAACAGACTAGTGGACCATATGTCAACACTAAGAAAAATAAATCAGTAAGAGTCATTAAAAATTATCTTAAGCATAATTGTAAACTGGAGCTGGTTGGCGGAACTAGTTTGGATTTTGTGGCAGTTAATGATGTTCTTCTAACTTGTTGTGTACAAGAATCTTTCAGAAATTTTCAGGTGAAAACTTTGTTTCTTGCTTCCTTCTGAAATGAAACCCATCTGATACAGACTTTATTAAAGCAGGGTTGCAACTTTGGCTATGATGATGAATTAAAACTGATGAAAAACTGGGAAACCATAACAAGTATTTGAGAGCTATACAATGCAGTGCGATGTGTGTATGTACACACACACACACACACACATATATATATATGTATACATATATACACCTAAAACCCAAGGAGGTGAAGGGTTTTCAACACTGGATGGAAATGCAAATTAATTAGGTTAAGTGAAAGAAGAATTGGGAGGTAAAATAAAAATATTGTAACAGAGGGAATAAAAGGGAGAAATCATGGCAGGCAGAATTCCCTACAGACCATTGCCAGATAATTTACATTTTATGCCATCATGATATTAGCTTCTGGAGAGGAAAGGAAGAATTCAAGCTTTTCAATCATGTCAAAAATATATGGAATTAGTGTAAAATCTCAAGGGAAATATTTAGGGATGGTTTCAAACAAATCAATAAGTGTATCCAAAATGAGCATGGCACATATAACAAAAATTGGCATTAGGAGAAGTATAGAGAATAACATTGAAAACTTATTATTCTCATTAATTAAATGGTATGTCCTTGCCTTTAATAGCATGCTTAGTGTATTTATCTCCTCTCTAAAAGGTTGCAAGAGATGAAAGGTCCATAGAAGGTAACAAAGCTTATCAAAGAAAAAGGGTACTTACATGAGAAGTAGTTTCAGTGGTTATATCACCCAAAAAGATAAACATTAAGAGAAAAAATGCTCAGCAGAAAACAGATGTGTAAGAGTGTTGTAGGCACACAGTCTGTGGTAATTGGGAGTGGGGCTGTGGATGAGCCTCCTCCCTAATGGGCTACAGCTGTGTGAGACAGGTGATTAGTATTGAAGGAAATAATGCATGGAGTGCTGAGTACTGGCCAATCACAGAAGTGTAGAGAGAGCACACAGGTGGAATATATATGTAACATGAGGGGTATAAAAGGTTGCACTGGAGAGCAATAAAGAGCAGAAGCTTGCAGTCTTCCTTGGTGTTGCTTGTTGCTCTGCTGTTCCTCCAGTGTCCTTCTGTGATATAAGAGGTAGAAAGAAAGTGAGAGAAACAGCATGGTGTAAATACTGGTGAACAGCAGAGAAAATTCAGTTGCCAACCTTTTAAATTCTATTTCATGTCCTAAGGCTCTTTTGACAGCCATCTCTGAAGGTAAATTCAAAGCTAGGCCATTTTTATAAATCAAAGTGTTGGGAATGGAAAGTCTGCACTACTATCCCTAGAGAAACCCTGACTGATTAATCCAAAATTTCTTCCGAGGATTTTACAGGAGCTCTGTGGCTCTCACAAGGACGTAGCATGCTCTTTATGTCAGTTCAGCTTTTCTGGCTGGAGCAGAAGAGAGGACAAGGTCATGTTCATGCCCTTCCTGCTCTGTGCCACCAGGAGTGAGGGCACTGGTGTGACAGCATGAACTCGCTGCCTGGCTCTCACCTGGTGTCTTGCAGCATCTCCCCAGCTGTTGTCCTATAGAGCCTCTGTCAGGGTTAGTCATGTTCCAGCCCATCCATTTCAACACAAGGAAAGATTTGTGGGGCATCTTAAAATCCCAGCATCCTCCCATCCTCTTCCACTTTGTACTGAATTTTAACACTGCTGGTGGTCTCAGCCTTCATGCTCTTGTTTCATGAGTAGCTTAATAAGTTTTAGGTATGTCTCCTTTGGTTGGCTGATGCTATAGCAGTGGAGAATAAATCAGTCATTATTGCACAAGGCACAGTATTTTGTTTAGGAATTTGTTTATTTACTAATTACTGAGCTCTGAAACGTCTTTTGCAGCCTTCCTTGCAGACTGGTCCGGGATGGTTTGTTGGTCAGTTGGACTGTAGCAGTTTCTGTGGCTCGTTGCTGTGGTGATATCACTAGTCTGGAAGAAGGAGGGAGACAATCAATTTTATGAGGTCCAGCACTACCCTGTGTGAACCAGTGCATGAGATTGTTGTGGTTTACACAGAAAGTTTGCAATGAGCTACCTCTGGTTTACAATTTACTGCACTTGTGGTGAGAAGGAATGTGCTGCTTTCACCTCTGTATTTTTGTCTACCTGTGTCAGCTTTTTAAGTGTGTGTATTTGTCAAAACTATTACCAAAGCCTTACTGTGGTGGGAAGAAAATAAAAAAGAGCAGAATTGTTAGAGAATTAATGACAAATATGAGAGGAATTAGCTCATTCACATGATGACAATTTCTGAAAGATTTTGCTTTTTGACCAATGGGACCAGGAAGTATGGCATATATATAATTAGATTACTTGTCCCATTGCATTTCTGAAGAAATGGCAGTGGAAAAGAAAAAAGAATGGAGCTCCTTCCTTCCTCCCTTAATCTAGACATAGCTTTTTTTTTTTTAAATCTCTTTTGATAACCTTTATCTTTTTATATTCTGAGAGTTCAGTAAAGCCCCTTGGCTATTGTTGCTGTAATACTGAAGTATTTAATTTGTATTGAGCAAACAGTCAGCATTCTTTTAATGAGTGCTATATTTGAATGCCAGCCATCCATCTAAACCTGTAGATCAGGCAGATCTCATCTATTTATCTCTTTTTGTCTCAATTTGGGCTTATCCAACAAGGAAATGGGATAGTAAATTCTGTATGAATGGAGCAGCAAAAACCAGAATTTGCAAAAAGAATTATTATTAACTATTAGTTATTGTAAACTTCTTGCACATTGACCCTGTGTTTTTTTTGGAAAACTTACACAAATCCTCTGCTGCATCTTACTAACGTAGAAAGCCTTGTTATCATTGTTTTGGTGTAACTGAGAGTTGAACTGGGCATATAGGGAGCTTTCAAATAGTTAAATTTTCATCTAAGCAAATTATAAAGCAATATAAATAAAGCTAGCTTTGGAAGTGAATAAAGCTAGTTAAAATAAGACTACTTTCTTTTTTTAAAATTGTCCCTCTACATGGAAAATTTCAGTATTATTCTCTTCATCCCAATTTTGGCAAGATACATCAGACTTCTAGGAAACTGTGCAACTGAAAATACTGTTTTACCTGTATTCCTAATTGAATCTTACATTTTGAAGTGGAAGCAAATGGACTGCTTTCAAAAGCTAAGTAGCAAAAAGCATTCCTAAATAGGAAAAAGCAGGTAAAATTTTATTAATAAGTAGAACATTTCAATTAATAGAATTTTAATGAACTATGTATTTTTCTGCTACTTATCATTGAACTTTAATGAACTTACAGGTAATTATAAGATTTCTTTTTAAATAAATTTAATTTTAATGGATGTAAAGTCCAGAAAATTTTCACATACACAGACTTCAAAAAATTCAAAAAATTTGCATTATCATTCTTGCTGTAATTTAAAAGCAGACAAGTAAAGTACAATATAGATGATTAAGTGATAAATTTTAAAGTAAATTAGTATTTTGCCTAATAGACCCAAAGAGTGAACCAACAGACCTACAATAAAGCTGAAAAACTGTAGCTGAAGGAAGTTGGAAGGAATTAAGCCAGTGACATTTGTGAGGCTTTGAAGGACCCATCCTGTCATCCTAAATCATGCTGGGTGAAATCCCCTCCTGGGATAGGACCAGCAGAAGGTCTGTGAATTATTTAAAAAAAAATTTTGGCACAAAGGTTATGCCCCTGTATTGAAGACATAATGCAGCCCCTGGCCAATGCTTTGGCTTTGCAATGGTCAGTGCCCGAGGGAGGAGACCACCCACAAACCACTGCCCTGGGCACTCAATGCCCCCATCAGTTGGTATTGGTTGACTGGGTAGCAATGACTGAACTCTCAATAGGACACATTTAGATAATTTGTTTTTCTATTTGTGAAGAATAATTTATGTGTAAGCGCTATCTGGTTTTGCCAAGGTAAATTCCAACGTGCTAGACACCGGTGCACAACAAACATATAGAGAAGTTTATGGAATGTTTAAAAATATCTAGAAAGGTTTAGTAACAGCAAGGCCAAATTCAGCTCTAAAATAACAACAGGGGCACCCTGCTCCCACCTCTTTGGTTAATATCTTCTGCAACATCGGAGTGCACTCAATGCAATGCACTGTGCAGACAGCTCTCTGTTGTAGAAATCCCCAAGTTCTGATTGTTCAAGGAGGAATAAGCCAAAGCAGAGAATGAGGTTGGTTTCAATCCTTTAATCCATACATATATTTAAGTCAAATAAAAGAGCATCTCCCACCAAGTAAACACACCCAACAGATATATTCACCCTCAATTACACTGCTGAGGTTGTTTGTTTACTTGTTTTAAAGTAATCTCCCTTTTCCATGGATATTGCATTAGGACATCTGCTATGAGGAGAATTCAGATCTCTTTCCCCTTTTCCTGTCTCTTTGAACTATATTTGCATTAGAGCAATTCTGCTTCTAACAAGAGTGGAAGAAAAGTGAGATGAGAGAACAAATGGAGTGAAGTGTTAAAGCCAATCAAGTAAAAACAAACTTTGGCTTAATAGCTTCCTATGAGCTGATCCTTAAAGCAAGAAAGTCAGCCCTGGAAGAGATGGAGGCTGAGGAAAGTAAAATAAGCCTGGAGAACACATATTACACATTTCACAGTAATAATAATAAAGCTAATGAAACAAAGCAGGCAAAAGAAGACAGATGCTTTCTGTTAACTGGGTAATAAAACTACTTCTGATCTTCAAAAGTAGTATTTAAGCAGCTAGGCATACCTGTCAGGTACCTAAAAGCACAGAACAACCTTAAGATATTAACTGCATAACAAAACTGCCTGGAAAATGTGTGGAAGATGAAACAATTTTTTGGCAGGGGAGAAGTGGGAGATGCACAGGGGGAAGCATTTTCTCAAGGAAATTTGATATCAGCAGAATTTTGGATAAATATCTATTCCCAACCATTTATCCATTTATTACAAATTGGAGTCTATTAGTCAACAGTTAGTTCAATGAGTATCACAGCATGATGTAGCAAAAAGTAGCTAAGCAGAATGTTGCTAGACACTAAAAAGCTTTTAGTTACACAAATATGCAAACAGGTAATATAGGTGCTAGATACACCTAGCACTTTGAATTTGGACAGGATTACCATTGTGTCTTAGCCCCAATATCTATCTGATGCCCACAGTGTGTTTTCCTCAATCCTTGTCATTTGTCTTTACTGCTGCAGTTTATTATTTACAAATAAGCAGAGAACATTTTTTTCCCTCTATGCTGCCTTTATTTCCAGACCTCAAGGCTTGCTGTTTCTCATTTTGAATTCCAATCCAATGGCAGGTGCCAAGATTCAGATGCATGTTATCTATGGGCAGGAGGATCAGCCCGTTTGTGTGGCATCAGTTGAACTGAACCACTGCCTGTGCTGGCTGCATTTTAATATTTTTAATCTTGCTTTGGAAGGCATGCTGTTTTGGTGAGAAACCAAATGCATTCAAAGCTGCACACAACAGGAGATCTACAAATGGGTTTCTAAATCTAGGCTTCTGTAAAATTAAAAAGCCAAACCAAAACAAAAAAAGCCACTAAAACACACATAACTGGAGAATCTATTAGGTCCAGTCCACCCACAACCATCTGGAACACTAAGTTATCTGTCGGATTTATCCAAACAAAACTTTGGACAAAACATGAGCAGAAATGAGGTGAAGAAGTTGAGCTGAAGTAATTTTTACATAAATCTTTTAAAATGTCCAAGGCCAAGAAGGCAAATTTTAAGAATTGCTGAATGATATTACCATAATAATGTGAAATAGACCATTTTAAAGGTAAAAAGCTGTTCCCACTGAAGTCAATAGCAAAATCTCACTGCCTACAATAGTAGTGGGATTGGTCTGCTAAGTAGCAAACCATGCTTTAAAAAAATCAATACTTCAATTTTACAAGGTAATATGGATAACAGTATAGTTGCCTATTATCAGACCCCATAGTCTGTGGATTTTATCTCTCTAATAATGGCAAGGTTTAGCACCTATCTTATGAATCGTTGAGAGGAAAGACATAAGCCATTTCAAAGCATTTCCCCTGCCCCAGCCGAGAAAGCTCCAGAGGCAGGACGCGCTGCACCGAGCGTGCCTCCATCAGCGCCGTGCAGCAAGGATTACTCTGAAATGAATGGCTGCCTCGCTAGGAAAGAAAAAATAGCATTAATCGCTGTGGATCTCGGGGTAGCGTTTGATGCCCAGGGCTTCCATTCCAGCCCTTCGTACGTGCCAACCATAGACAGAGATGCCCCGAAATGGGTCAGGTTTTCTTCTCAAATCCCACCGATAAAAAAACAAACAAACAAAAACCCAACAGTTGACCTTTTTATTTTGTATTTTCCTTTTCACGTTTCAAGCATTGCCGCGTTGTGATCCAAAATAGAGCTCTATCCCATACGTTCATCTTTACGCCGAGGCTATACATAGATCTTAACAGATCTACAGATAGACTTCGGGCAAGGGAGTTGAATTTTCCCTCTCCGGCCGCACCAGGGCAGCCAGACCGCTGTGTATTTATTCCCTGGAGTCCCCAGCGGGGGTAGTCAGGGTCCCTCGGCCTCGGGGCTCTCCGTGCGCCCCCGCCCGAGTGTGCCGGGAGCGGGGTGTCCCCCCGCGCCCCGGGTGCGGCGGAGGCGCGGTGACCGTGACTCCATCGGACATAATGAGCGCGGCGGCTCGGCAGACATGTCCCTCACCCCTCCCCCTGCAGCCATATGGTGCCGTAAACAGCCGTGCGGGGACGGGGTTTTGTTGTTGTTGTGTGCGTGTCCCCCGCCCCTTCTCCCCGCGGGTGTCCCCGGGGTGCGGCCGGGGCTCCCCAGCGCCTCTCCCCGGGCGCACCTCGCCGGGGAAGGGACGGGGAACGGGGGCGGCTGCGGAGGGANGGGCCCGGCCACCGCGCCCTCGGCAGCGCCGTTCCCATGGCGACGGGCTGCGGCAGCACCTGTGCGGCCACCGCCGCCCCCTCGGCCCGCTCCCCCCGCGCCTGCCGCATCCCGGGCGGAGAGGCTGTGCCAGCCCTCCAGGGAAAGGGCTGCGGGTGGCTGGGGCGGGGGGGGGGATTTTGTGCCGCCGCGGTGGGCACGGACAGCCCCTGCGCAGCCATCAGCCTGCACCCAGTGCGGGCAGAGGTACAATAAAACATCGTCTCCGGTGTATTTTCAGTGCACTGGATGCCCCGTGCCTGCCCGGCGTAGTGTTTGCTGCAGGCACGGGGAACATTATGCTGGAGATGGATGGGTGATAGAATCATGGAATGTTAAGGGTTGGAAGGGAACCTAAAGATATCTATTCCTAACACCCCCTGCCGTGGCCAGGGATACCTCCTACTAGACCAGGTTGCTCAAGGCCTTATCCAGGCTGGCCTCGAAAACCGCCAGGGTTGGGGCATCCACAAACTCCCTGGGCAACCTGTTTCCTTGTCTCACCGTGCTCACAGTAAAAAATTTCTTGTTAACGCCTAACCTAAATTTCCCCTCTTTCAATCTGTACCCCTTGCTCTTTGTCCTGTCACTACGATTCCTGATGAAGAGTCCTTCTCCAGCTTCCCTGTAGGCCCCCTTCAGATACTGTGAGGTCTCCACGCAGCCTTCTCTTCTTCAGGCTGAGCATCCCCAACTTTCTCAGCCTGTCTTTGTAGGGGAGGTGCTCCTGTCCTCTTATCAGCTTCGTGGCCCTGCTCTGGACTCGCTGGCGATGCCCTNCCCGGCGTCCCCCCTGGGGAAGCAGCGCGGCCGCGACGCCAGCTGGGTGCGGGGGCTGCCCCGAGACGGGGGCACGGCCCTCTCCCCTCTCCCAGCCCGGTGCCGGCTCCATTAATTGATTCAGGGCTCGGGCTGGCATTGAGGGCACGGGGGAGGGGGAGCGGGGAGAGGGTGCGGCTGTGCCGCCATCGCCTCCCCCCGCCTGTTCCTATGGAAACAGTGCAATACCTCCGGGACAGACAGACAGACAGACAGACAGACAGACAGACNGCGCAGCCATCAGCCTGCACCCAGTGCGGGCAGAGGTACAATAAAACATCGTCTCCGGTGTATTTTCAGTGCACTGGATGCCCCGTGCCTGCCCGGCGTAGTGTTTGCTGCAGGCACGGGGAACATTATGCTGGAGATGGATGGGTGATAGAATCATGGAATGTTAAGGGTTGGAAGGGAACCTAAAGATATCTATTCCTAACACCCCCTGCCGTGGCCAGGGATACCTCCTACTAGACCAGGTTGCTCAAGGCCTTATCCAGGCTGGCCTCGAAAACCGCCAGGGTTGGGGCATCCACAAACTCCCTGGGCAACCTGTTTCCTTGTCTCACCGTGCTCACAGTAAAAAATTTCTTGTTAACGCCTAACCTAAATTTCCCCTCTTTCAATCTGTACCCCTTGCTCTTTGTCCTGTCACTACGATTCCTGATGAAGAGTCCTTCTCCAGCTTCCCTGTAGGCCCCCTTCAGATACTGTGAGGTCTCCACGCAGCCTTCTCTTCTTCAGGCTGAGCATCCCCAACTTTCTCAGCCTGTCTTTGTAGGGGAGGTGCTCCTGTCCTCTTATCAGCTTCGTGGCCCTGCTCTGGACTCGCTGGCGATGCCCTCCTCTGTCCGAGGAGCTGTGGGCAGCCATGGCTGGGTTTCAGCGCTGGCCAGCCTGTTCCCGTGTTGCTGTGGATGGGTGCTGGTGTGTGTACGCAGTGATGCAGCTGGTGCCGATGCCATCGGGGCTGTCCTGCACACCTGCAGTGCACTTGCACCACGGCTGTGCAGCCTGCAGACAGCACAGGCCTCGGGAACTATGAGCTTGGCTTAAGGAAGCCCTTGACTTTGCAAACAAGCCCCAAATCTAAGAAAATTCACCGTGATGCCACGCAAGACCCTGCTGGCAGGGCTGTGCAGCGTCACGACAGCTACAAGTACTTGCTGTAAATAGCGATGTGTCGTGGTTGGTGTGACTTGAGGTGCAGGGAATGGAAATAAAACCTCGTGCCACTGTCACTGCTGGTGTTCACTGTTGCTTTCTGCTTTTGCCAGAACCCAGCACTTGAGACATGTTTTGCTACCAGCCCTGGTGCTCTCATACCATGTGCAGGTGGCTGTATGGTATGTAGCATAGTATATAGTTACATCTGTTACTGAAAATAGTGTTGCTCCATTTTTGGCCCTCAAGGTATTACACTGGCTATTACAGGCAATAAAAACATTTGCATATGGTTGTGATAGGAAAACATGGACTTGGGCCCCTGGTATGCAAATATTAATATGATATATTTTGAAGCCAGGTCTGTCCCTCTGAGGAAGACTTGTGGGTCCCTTCTGCCATGTAGCTGATGAGGCAGCCCAGAAACCGGGGAGAGTAGGTAGATAGGAGGAATGTCTTTAGCCCCAAGTACTAGAAGAGGTTTCTCTTGTATCCGTAATAAGAGAAAACTGTTTTTTATCAGCTTCACTAAGGGCTGGATTGTGCGGCATAGAATACAGCTGGAGGACTCCTTTTGTCTTTAAGAGAATGCTTCTGGGACCTAAAAAGTTAGTAAAATATCTGACCAGCAGCAATATCACACATAAAAATAAAAAGTTAATTACTTTATGAAAAACTAACTACAAAACTGTACCTGTATCCTAAAGATGTCAATGTCAAAAAAGATCAGGAAGCTTTCTTTTTCTTTATAGATATTAAACTAGCTCAAAAATGGAGTCTTATCAGCTGTTACAATTTCATTGTGAGTCCCACGGTGTTTGTAATTGTTTCTTTAAAAATCCCATCTCCAGTCAAATGCTCGTGAAAATTCTACTTTTGTGTTAAAAAACCCCTCATACAAAAATCCTTTAGCAATCTCCACAGCTGTAGAGAAAAGATTGTCTCAGCAACAACTCCCTGTCAGTTTTCAAAATCTCTCAAGGGCCATGGATATTTCATTATCAGCCTTTTGATTGATAAGTATATAAAGTGCAGGTAGTTAGTGTGGTTCTAGAGACTGTTGATTTATTAATGAATGTTCTTGCAGGCTCATGTTTGAGAACTTCCACTTTAAACTCTGCAAATGTCCCAAGTGGACCCTGTAGACTTTGAAACCAGGAAATAAAAAAAGCAGGAATTTTTTTTCCTAAATCACAAGATTTTTCAGGGCAATTTAGTGATTTTCCATACCCATTTTCATTAATTCAAATATCAGTTAAATAATTATCCGTAAAACAAAGCGAGAGAATGAAGGATATAATTTGAGCAGAATCCTTTCAACATAATGCCTAGTAAGCTCTTTGAAAAAAATTCAGAAGGTGCTCAAAATAACAAAACCAGACAAATTCAATTATAGAGATAGGAACACTGAATAAATCTTAAATTATATAAAGCTCAGAATTGTAATAGGGGAGTCTAGAAGCTTCATTTTCTGAAGTTTACAAATCAGATTTTAAAAGCTTAACCTGAAAAAAATCTGTGAGTGTTCTGTACCTTAAAGCAGATCTGGAGAAGGAGAGCACTCTAGTAAACTTGCTGGAGACCCTGTTTCCCAGGTCCCATCTCACTGGGAGACATTCCTTCTGCTGCAACACAGCAGCACAGGAGGGCCAAATGTGAAAGCAACATCAATGCCATTATTTTTTGGCCTCTTAACAGTAATAGGTTGACTTCTGTTGCACCAAAAATGCAAAATAAATTGTGACAGTAACTACAGCATCAATAACTCACAAGGATTAATTCAGAGGATTGATTTAGCTTGAGTTGTACATAGTTGAGTTGATTGCAATTGTCACCTGCAGTCTGACCAGCAGGTTGAGGGAGGTGACTCCACCCCTCTGCTCTGCTCTCATGAGATCCCACCTGGAGGGCTGTGTCCAGGACTGCAGTCCACAGCACAGAAAAGACATGGATCTGTTGGAGTGGGTCCAGAGGAGGGACACAAAGATGACTGGGGGGCTGGAGTACCTCCCCTACAAAGACAGGCTGAGAGAGTTGGCTCTATTCAGTCTGGAGAAGAGAAAGCTCCAGGGAGAGCTTATTGTAGCCTTTCAGTACTTGAAGGACGCTTACAGGAAAGATGGACAGAGAGTTTTCACCAGGTCTGTTGTGACAGAACAAGGGGCAATCTTTTTAAACTGAAAAAGGGTAGATGTAGATTGGACAGAAGGAAAAGATTTTTTACAATGACGGTGATGAGGCACTGGAGCAGGTTGCCCAGGGCAGTTTGATTGTCCCATCCCCAGAAGTGGTCAGGGCCAGGTTGTATGAGGCTTTGAGCAACTTGATGTGGTAGAAGGTATCCCCAACCATGGAAGGGGGATTGGAACTAGGGTATCTTTAAAGTCCCTTCAAACCCAAACCATTCTGTGGTTCTATGATTCTCTCTCTGTAACTCATAAGGCTCTGTATAACAGAGGTCTGGGAAGGATGAAAGCAAACAATAGGATGCCCAACTGGACACTGTTGTCTTAATAGATTTTTTTTTTCAGTGAATATACAGGCTGAAACATACACTGAATGGAGAAGGAATGTCTATAACCTATGAGCAGAAACAAGGAGACAAAAAAATAGGGAGGAGAGGGGGAAAAAAGAGCATCTGAGCAGAAAATCTAGTAAGAAAAAATGAAATGGAGCAATGCTTTTGACATCAACATCCAAAATCTGAGTGAAATACAAAAAGATTTTTTTGGGGTATCATCAGAAATCCTAAAATGTATTTGTCAAAAAAAATTGAGTAAAAAAATATTCCTGACCTCTGGGGGAGAGTGTAATGATGGCATTGTGTTAAGAAGTACTCTCAGATGGCAGGTTACTGTTAAAAATGACTGAACAAGATGGAAAAAGGGCAGTAGTAGGGAATAGATAGATGGGATAAAACCCCAGACACAGAATGAAACCCCATCCTAAACTCATTGTATCAGCTGGTGACAGCTACCTTAAGGGTCTGTTCATTTTTCCTAGGCTACATTTAGCAGCTTGCCAGGGCAGTAAAATACTGTTGAATCAAATTGAATTTAATTTCATGTATATCCCTACATGAAAACGAAGCACACATATTTACCAGACATGCAGCTGTGCCTGTTGTCTCCCCAGAAAGCAAATTTCAGGATATATGCAGAATACCCCCAATGAAAAGTTATGCTAGAAATTATTTGATTTGATGGGAAATTACTGTGTCATTTCCTTTTAAAGGCTGTAGCACACAAAATACAGTATTGTAATAGGCTATTTGCACAGAACAGAACAGGGCTTGCCTGTATGGTCTTTTAAAAATCTTTTTGGTGATCCATGCTGGTTTGGCAGTTGTAGACATGCAATTTTGAATTTAGAGTTTACCTACAACTGGTTATAGGTACCTGTTATACCTGGCCATGTATTTGGTTTGGGTAGCAGATGTGATTCGTCAATAAAGTAATAACATATTTTTTCTTAGAGCAGGCAAGGTTTAAATGATGTAGATGAAGTACATAGTCAGTCCACATAGCTGACACTGTTGGTGCAAGTGCATCAAAGCATTTTCAGTCATTTTGGAGTGAGTGGCTGCTATAAAGTGCAAGCAAATGAGTGGGTGCAATATATTTACAAAGAGAGATGTGACACAAGAATTTCTACTACACTAGCGTCATTGGTTTTACTAAATGTTTCACAAAACATGATCTCCTGCTGTGTGTCTTGAGAAATGTAGTCCAGGAAGACTCAACCTGAGATAAAGAAATGGTCAAATTTTGAGATTACCAAATTGCAGCTTCTTGTAGGTATAGCAGTATATCAGAAAATGCAGTTTAATGTTGAATTGATGCATAAAGGAACAAAATATGCATTTGAAAATTCAGTCCTTGTTAATGTTTTGTTCAGCAGAATAAAAACATTGCTGTTCATTTTGTCAGCAAGATGAAAACAGATGTTGGCTTTCCTTGTGAGATAAATTTGAAGCTTTATAACTGTAGCCATCTCTGATGTGTATGTGAAACTCTGATCTCTGCATTTGCTGAGGAATGAAAAGCGATGATGGTGTGCCCCTAGTCCTTTGCAGGCAAAGCATCATTTTGGAGAGAATAGGACTATTTGGAAGATGGAGCCATAGTTTATTAAAATCAATGTTACCCTGAGATTAGCTACCTTGGTTAGAGCATGTTGTTAATATCTTCAGGGTTGTGATCTCTTTAGAGGCCATTCACTTAAGAATTGAACTTGATGTTCCTTGTGGGTGCCTTCCAACTCAGAATATTCTGTGATTCTTCAATGGGATTTTAAATTATGCTATTATTTGTGAAGAAAGAATGTGCTGAACCCCTTGCAAGGGAAGCTATTTTTGGGACGAGATGAAATTGGGCTCCTGGAATTGGGAGATAAGCTGGAAACAAGGCAGTGACATGACAAAGCCTTAGGGAGGTGATCACCTATTTCTCACTGCCACCGAGAAGCCCTTGCTAACTCCTTCTTAGCAGATATGATCTAGTGTGACAGAGGAACTTTATTCTCCAGTGAGTCCTAGAGAGGGTTAGTGTTGTGCCTGTGCTCCAAGTGAACATAACTAAGAAAGAGCAGCACAGCACTCTGCAAAGCTTTTGTGGCAGGCTCTTGGCATAGGCTCAGCCAAAGTTTCTGTGTTTACCTCTACTAGTCTGTAAAACAGTGTCTCAGAGGCAGTGATGAAACCAATCTCAGATGAGTAATTTATGACAAGGCAAGAAATTACATTATGAGCAAGAGAAGACAGTCCCTTTTCTGTCAGGGGTGGACTAAGTGACCATTTGATTTTTCTTTCCTCTGTCCCCAATTTTCTGTAGTACTTTCCATCTCAAGAGATCCCATATGACAAATTCAAGTTAAACTGTCAATTACAACCAGCTCTGGGTTGGATGGCACATCCATCAGTCAACTTGTATACATCATGTGAATGTCATGAGAGGAAGAGAACTTTATTGTCAGTGCTGAAGGCATCCAAGTGCTGTGTCCCATTAGCTTAATACAGCCAATATATACCAATGAGTGAGAAAATGCACAGGTCACTTAATACTGGTGAATTACAGTTTTGCTGCAGTTTGAACACAGTAGTTTAAGATATTGGGAGACAGATCACTAAATTCTTCTGAACTTCATGAATAATCATTATACTGTGTTTAAAACATAATTAAATTCTAATCCTATGTTTCAACTCTTCTTCCTGTTCTTATAAACAACTGAGGAGCTTAAACTTTATTCTTTTTGTATGAAGAGAGAAAGTTTAAGTCAGGATGCGTGCTCACAGAGAATTGTTAATATAGTGTTTGGTTCATGTTTTGAGCACAGAATTGTACTATTAATTACAAAGCTTTGTATAGTTTGCATATTACCCATTGTAGGTAAGACAAAATAAGCATGAATTGTATTAGACAGAGCAGACTGTTCATCTGCATCTTTTCTGTTTTTTCATCAATGGTACTATTTGTATACTAATATTATATATCATATATATCATATATCATATCATACATATTTGCATGCAAAGCTTAGTGAATGGTAGTAAATTCATGGACATGCCTGGATTAAGGCAGAGACTTGCAAGCATCTCATTAATAGGGAGTCTTCAACTTGCAAATACTCTGATTCCCTTTCTTTCATCATGCATCAGATGTTGGGCAAATCTGGTTACCTACTTATTCAAAACACCAGTTCTTTCAGTACTGTTGAAGTAATAATGGTCCCCTTCATTATTTGGCTGTTCCCTTAATCCTGTTAAGAAAAGAACTGGGGTGGTGGGCAGTATCATTAGTAATCAGAAGTGGGATGTACCTCTTATCTACACTAAAAAGAAACTAGGTAGCTAATACCTATAAGAATTAGGAAGCTGACTTTACTCAATATAACAGAATTTTCAAAGTCAGCATTGTAGTTACCATTGTTTCGAACTGTTTGCTGCTCAGGCATGCTCCAAATTTGATGTAGGAAAAGTTCTGAGTAAAATTCATATAACTGAACATCTAACCTCTTTCTACTCTGACTGTGCAGTCCAGACATTGTCCATTTCAGTTTCAGAGCAACATAATAAAGGAAGATTATTCCATTTACTCTCCCATTTAATAATTGATGGTAGATGTGCATATAAAAT
Organism: Leptocoma aspasia; assembly: GCA_013399835.1. NCBI lineage: Eukaryota > Metazoa > Chordata > Aves > Passeriformes > Nectariniidae > Leptocoma > Leptocoma aspasia. Next base: position 1,054,087 of record VXAX01001105.1, on the reverse strand, counting down.
AAGACTGCAAAGCATTTTAAAGAAAATTCACACAGAGGCTTTAGATACAGCCTTTTGAAGAAGGGCACTGCTGTACAGTAAAGGCCTGAATGAGGGACACAACAAACATGAACTTATGGAATTTCACTGCCACTGGCACAACTGACACAGATTTTGATTTCCAGCCCTCTGATGAGTGTTGGTGCCTGAGCATGCCTGAGAGAACATGCACACAGTCCCTGTGGAAATTGCTAGCCGTAAATCTGTTTAAGCCCTGGAAAAAGTGTTTGGACTGCATGAGGAGCTGCAGATGGAATGAGAGAGGAGCAAGGGGGAGAAAAAGTAAAAGTAGCAGGGAAAATGCGTTTTATCTTAGTGCTTCTGTAGAAGCACCAATGTCACAAACATTTAAGCAGAGTATTCTTGCTGCTTTAAAAAAAGGCGAGAAAGACTTTGGCTCATACAGTGCTTATTTCAAGTTTGATATATCTTGTTCAGAGAAAAACTGAGTTCACTGGGTCTTCAAAGGAAGTTCAGGGGACTGTTTGAGGTCATTGTATCCTTGTAGTGCATAACCCTACAGGCCAAATACAGTATAGTGGGCTTTCATGAAGGTCCATATTATGTAACACTAGCAAGTGTCTTCTATTACACCAACAGCTTCCATGTAATATCTGATACAGAAGAGTTTTCTTTCTAAAGGAGATTACCAAAAGGATTCACAAGGACTCCCTTTTTCAATCAGCGCCACCGTTTTTCTCTGAGATTCTTTTTATATCTATTTCATTTACATCAGTGTAACAAAAATTAGTTGGCAAGGTAAAACTGTAGATCAGTGTTGAAAATTTCTCCTAAGCAAAGCCTGGCTAATATTGACTTCAGTGTACAGTAGCAGCATGTTTGTGCTGAATGGTGGTATGAACTCCCCATCTGCAGATGTCAGCTTCCGAACTATCACGCTGGTCAGGACTGAACATATGGTGGAGCAGTGTTTTTCAAAACTTGGTTCTGCTGGCAAGGATTGGCCTCTTTATGCTGTAGACTTTGTTTATGGTTGAGGAAGGGAGGAAGAAGAAAATGAAAAAAAGTGGTGTAAATAATCTGATTATCTGCAATGGTGCTTCCTCACAGAAACACAAGATTTTTGCATCTGGCACTTGTTCTTGCCTAGGTTACCCAGGAGACAAAAGTGTTTCAGGAGTGAAAAAAGTGATAGAATTGGGGAAATGTAATTTAATTAAAGAAAAACTCAACAAATAAGTTATTGAAGAGCCCCACATGAGCCTGCTGAGGTAATTTCATTGATCTGTGCACACACACATACAAATATTAACAAAACTAAAAAAAGAAAGAATATTAATTATTTACCAATTAATTTAGTTTGCTGATACTTTTGAGGGTACAAGCCTTTCCTCAGGTCGAGGGTAGATGAAAAAATTTCAGTTTTTTTCCTGTTTTTTTGGAAGGAAAACTTTTATACCCCTCCATGAAGAATTTTCCTGAACAACATGGTTAAATATTTGGCTCATGGCATTGCTAGCTGCACCAAAAACTTATTGCCTATGTCTGACATGATATTTACTGCTTTTGTTTCAAACCTGATACAGAGATTGTGTATCCAATGTTTTGCCCGATTTTTCTGGGTACTGTGCAGCTACATCTGAGAACAGACCCTAACCCCTGAGTTCCTACTTTGCTGATGTTTGTACGTCATCAGGGCTGGCACACTGCTGCTGCTGAGACCCTGTGCAGGTGGAAGTCAGTGACCCTGCATTCTGCTTGCACTGATATGGCCCTGAGTCCCCAGTGGCCTCTGTCCCTGGCAAGGTAACATTACCTGTGCAATTAGAGAGAGCCCCTTCATAATCCCTGCTCATCTGTCCTTGCAGAAATCTAGAGGGATCTCCATTAGAGGCTGTTATTTTGTACTCTAGGAATGTTTAGTCTGGGAAGTATCTCTTTGCTCCCTGCAACAAGCTGCTTTTTTCCAGTGTGGGAAGTATGTTGGTAATGTGGTCAGAGAACCAGGCCATGTGCAGAACATGGGTGTCCTGGAGACTCCTGTCCCCTTTTCCACTGGAGCTGGGGACAGTTGTCATTATTGTGCACTTGGCCTTGCAAGCAAGGCTGCTGAGCCAGTGCTTAGGCTGTATCAGCACCAAAGCTTTGCATGGGTTGTGCAAAGCCACTGATGTTTTGTGTACCTTAAGCTGCCTGTACAGCACCAGTGCAGCTTAAAATCTGATCCCCAGTGTCTTTACTGATGATGTTAATGAGGTTACCAATTAATGGCACCTGATGGGCTGTTGTAGCAGGGGTTTTGGTGATGGAGACAGCTGTCCTCAGGGAGCTGTGCTGAGACCATGAACTCATTTTGTAAAAGCAAGGGAACAGCTGTTGCAGAAACATTGATGGGAGAGAGAAGGTCACACATTTCATCTCCCTGCCACCCCAAGGCTGCCATAGGCAGCAGGTGAAGGGAGAAAGGAACTTCAGGGACAAAAGCCCTTGCTAGAGTTGCAGCCAGAGATCTAGACACAAAACCACTATACCCCATCAGCAACCCTCTGATTCATCCTCTTTCCCTGACTTTTTGAAATATTTTACTAATTAACTAGGATTTTGAAGCATTATTTTTTTATTTAGAAGTTTTACCACTCTGCAGGATTGATCTGTGGTGTGGTATGCTTTTGGCACTTCACTGCAATATGTAACACTTGGCACTTGCATTTCACATTATGTATTAAAAAAGCTCCCTCTGCCAACACCCTTACATCAGAGGCTTATGAGTATTTGGAATATAATTTTAAAATATATATATTTAATATACATAATTTCATAGCAGCACTTTGGGGTAATGAGTTTTTATTATTTCAACTTCACTTTAGTATTAGGTTACTTCTGGTGTACAGTAGTTGCATTTCATCAGTCTGAAAAAAGGTGGCATTATAGATCTACATTGCATTCCCCTACGCAGTGCTTGAATACCTGTAAAGTATAGCACACTTTAAATTATAATTGAGCAAGTCTTCATTTTTGGAGCATGACAGGAATGTTAAGAGTTAACATTTAATTGGTAGCCTGCCCATTTCTTTTTGCTGAGCTGATGACAATACCTGACCTTAAAATTTAGGAAAAAACCCTGAACATACTAAGCAGGCCCACACTAGGATTCACACCCATTCATTTTAAAATCCCCTACAGTCAAAAAAATTTGAGGAGAATTAGTTGGTTTATCCTTGTACCCTTATTCAGGAAAAGCAAATATTTTCATGCTCAGCAGATACAAAGCACTGTCTATCTTGAGGCTAAAGTAAAACAAAGTTTTGTACATATTATAATTGCTACTAACTTTTGCAAAAAAAGTTTCATGGAAATCACTGTACAATGTGCTGAGCTGTTGGAGTGGGGAGCTGAAGTCTCTTCCCTTTAAAACACTCACCAGGAGTAGTTGACCCTTCCAGATTAGCTGTGAGATTGAAAAGGCAGTTCCCCTGCCAAGCATTTAGCTTGGCATTGCAGTCTTCTCTGGAAAAGTCCTGGAGCAACTGTTTACAGCTTGGCAGATATAATTATCAGATAAAATGTATGAAGAGTAGACACATGAACAAGGCAAAGTCATTTCAGTATTCGTACACTTAGTGGACACTTGTGCTTCAGTGAGTTGTTATCCTTCAATTTTTTTTGCTTAGTCTGATGATGTGTTTACAGTTTTTTCAACAGCTGAAGAAATCTGTACACAGAAAGATTGCTTCCAGGCTCAGAATATCTTCTTTGAAACTTTTTTAGTGTCTTAAGAGAAATCTTATAATTATCTTAATACTTACCTCTATGTTCAGTTTTACTTTCAGTAAAAGAATAAAATGTTACTTTAATGAATTTTCACACACTTTCATCTTGTTTCATGGTAGAACTGAAATGTTGACAGCTTTTTAAGCTGAAAATCTGCAATTTCTTAGAATTTGTAGTATTACAGAAAATTCTGGTAGAAGGTCCTTATACCTAGATGAATCCTTTAATGAGTCATGAAGAAGGAATACACACATTAAAACTTTGGTCATGAATATGAACTTAAGCAAAAAAGCTTCAGTTAGATTTGGCTCTCTGTTCAGTTACCCTTGACATCCAAGCTAGGTTTGTTAGCTCTCAGCTGCTTACCAAACAGTGAGTTTGAAGAGGGCAAGTGAAGTGTGCTGGATGTTTCCAGACCTGTCATGAATATCTGAAAAAAAATCAACTTCAAAGTCAAAGCCTAATTCTTTCTAATAGAATACTAACCCATTAGAAAAGAGACAGTATCCTTCATGGAACAGGAAATAATACAATCTGGTTATCAAAAAAAGAAACAGTAATTGCTTCTCTTTTAAAATATATGCTTCAGAAAAAACTCTTTTGAAACTTCCTAAGATCAGAAATTATTTTTGAGACAAATTTTCAAAATTAAGAATTTGTAAGTAAATTATAATTAAGCTCAAGTTAATTAAAAAATGTAATTCAAGAAATTGCTTTCTTTTACAATTTGCAGATTTATTTTTGTTAGTGTTGTTATTATTATTATAAATTTACCATAATTTTTCAGCTTTGAAAAGCAAACTGCCATTCCCCTGCAGGTGTTATATGTGCTCTTCCTCTCTCTCTCTGTCCAATTCTAGCTTTGGTTCAATTGGAATTGTCACATACATTTCACTCCATATGATTAATGTAGTGCCCGGGTTACTTTTTCAGGTACTAAATACACCAACTCAACAAACTTTTGTAGACAGAACATTAATTTGCTTTCTCTGTCAAAAAATAAAAGAAAAAAGGCCAGCTGATGTCAGACTGCATGTAATGATTGAAGCATCATCTGTTGTTTTAACAGATGCAGAAGGAGTAATGTGACAGATAAGATCTCTGTTTCAGAATAAGTGTTTGTTCAGCTTCTTTCTGTTCTCCTGAGCCACACCAGGGCCATGTGTGTCCCTGAGCCACATAGTTACCTATCTTTCTCCTCAGTTTGGGTAACGTTCATGACAATATGTGTGTGTGAAAAATCCTATCTTGTTGCCTTATTAAAGAAGCTATGTCAGCATTTATATTGGCATTTTAGTTTGGAAAACGAGTATGTCTTTGGAACAAAGCTCCTGACCATGCTTGCTGGGCTTTGTTTCACAGTGTAATATTTTTTCAGTATATAAACAGATTCCTTTCAGTGAAAGAAAACTGGCATTTGATAGACATGCACCTACTGGTTTGTGACCAGAATTGTGCCCATTGCAGAGGTCCAGGCTAGAGACATCCTGAAATGCTTACAGTGTGGCATGAGCTCCTTGGGATCATGTGCTTTGCTCCGCAGATGTGCTGCTCCTGCAGTGACCCCCTTGCTGATGGAGATCCAGCTCGTGGTGTTTGGTTAGCCTGCAGCTATGGACTTCACAAGCAGTGAGGTGTGACCCAGCTTCTGACCTGCTTTTGTTCGGAAGGGTTGTGTAAATGTTTAAACATCAAAGGAAAAAAATAATCCAGTGCTGAGGGAAAAGGGTATTCAGACCTCAGTTAAGAAGCAACTCTTAACTGTGAAGAGTGAGCTGCAACCAGGGCTGTGCCTGTCCTGTGCTCCTCACAGGGTTTCCTGCCATTCCTTCAAGGCTCTGAGTGCAGGCATCTTTTTGAAAATATCTCTTGTTTCTCATGTCCATGCTTGTTTTCAGTAGGAGATGCAAGAGTCAGTACATGCACTCCATGTGTTAGTTCAAATATTTTCTGCACTCTCACTGGTGATAGATCTACCTTTCACAGAGTCACAGAGTGGGTCAGGTTGGGAGGGACCACTGTGGCCATCTGGTCCAACCTCCCTGCTCAAGCAGGCACACGGCACAGGGTTGCATCCAGACTGTGCTTCGGTATCTCCAGTAAGGGAGATTCCGCACCCTCTCTGGGCAAACTGTTCCAGTGCTCGGTCACTGCACAGTAGTTCTTCCTCATATCATATTCAGGTGGAACTTCCTGTACATCAGTTTCTGCCTCTTGACATCCATATACACTTCTGAAGAAAGATGAGAAAGAAAAGTTTTTGCCCTTTAATATGGAAATGGCATTAAATATTTATTGCAGAGACCACTGGCCAGGTTATTATCCTATTCATGCCAAAGGAACCTCTGAAAACACCTTTGAGAATATTTTGTGTATAATGAAATAATCTCTGGGACTATTTTACCATGCTTCAAGTAAAGACAGGTGACAGACCTTCCTTTTACAGTTTGGCAAGTTGAGTTTCACAACCCATTCTCTCTGCTTGCTAGAGCTGAATTTATTTGAGCTAGTGATCCACACCAGATGATGGCCTCACCTGAAATGACTCAGTAGGATAGTCCTTTTAGGTGGGATATTTTAGACTTATATGGCACCCAGCATTCACCCCTAACTGTTTATGGACAGAGATTTGGCTTTGATGCTTTCCCATCATCTGGAACAGTTCAAGAGATAAAGGAGAAAAGGACTTCTGCTCAGTATTGATTTTGTGTATTGGTTGTTTTGAACTCACCTATCAAGCCAGTGCAGTAAGAGGACTTTTTTTACCTTCAGCTTTCATAATACACAAAAACTGTGTGTCTGTTGTTTAGTTTTAGTCCCTCATCTCAAAGGGTAAATTAATTTGCCATTTTACTTCACTTTATTCTCTTTGTTTTCATGATCTATGTCTACAATTAGTTTGACTCATTGCTGCCATGTCCTAGCTTATTTATTTAGTTCTTGTAGTGTATGTTTTTCTAAAGGGAGAACTTGTCAGCTGGAAATGGTTCTGGTGTGTATCTGTTTTAATATAACTCTGATTTTTCCTGTCTCCATCTGCTGGTAAAAAATGAGATTTGCTGTTCAAACATAATATAATGAGGAACAGAAACTGTAAATTTCAAGTAATAAATATCCCTTTTGCTATTATAGACACTTTCCATTTGGAACTGGATAAAAAACAATCCATTTATTTATTTTCAGCTACTTAATAGTAGCTACCAAATACTAATAACTTTTGCTCTTTTGTGAATTTTCACTGTGCTGACAGGAATGAGTCAGATATTCAAATGGATGTACTCATAACCTGGGAGTTCAAATACATGGGCTGATTAAAGTAATTTGTTCATTTCTATGGGAGTAAGAGGCATTATAAAATGGTCATCCCTATTTTTAAATATCAATATATTTCACAATTACTGAACAAGCAGATAAAGGAAATAATGTACAATGGGATTTTCAGTTTGTTAATTTGTTTTGAATTATTTATGCAGACAGATATATAGGGTTCATGTTATACATCAACTACCATTGCTTCCTCCTAACACTTTCCATACAAAATTTTCCTATCTCGAACCCAGAGGGAGTAAAACATCTGCATGGAATTGTGTCAGGAGCTCGTCATGCATGAACTAACAACACGAAGGGCTATGAGCAAAACTTTTGTTCATTCAGGCTACAGTGTTTCAGTCAGCAAAAGACTTTGCTTCTCATCCAGGGGAAATTCAAAATGTGGTAGGAGTCAGCAGAGGTGTGGGGACATAAATGAGCTTTAACTCTGCTGCTGTCTGAACTGATTATATGAGAAAAATGTTACACATCATATTTCTGCATTCAAAGCAGTCTTAGATTTATATGTGATTTATATTATGTAATAAAATGTTTAGGTGCATTGTTATTTGCATCTACTCCTAATGTTTTGTAGATGCTTCTGGCTTTGATGCTTTTACAACAGAGGTTTTTATAGAACTGAACATCTTCTATAAAACTACCAACCAAGACTTTCCTTTTATTTTCTATTTCTGTCTATCATGTCTTTATAGGAATATTTTTCAAACACTGTCAAGATGCTGATAGTTATATTCATTCACAAAGCAAGAGGGTGTTTTATGAGACCTATTTCCTCCTAGAAATTTCAACAGGAGATGGGGCAGCTATTCTCAAGCAAGGAATTACAAGCACTTTTGTTTCAGTGGCATTAATTTTAAAGGCTTGTATTAAATTTTTTTCTCCTCTGCCAAGTAACTATAAAAATGACAGCCTTTCATTTGATAGATATTTTTGCTGCCTTAAGAGTTTTATCTATTTACTTTACTGGCAAACTTTCTTCCTTTCTTTACTCTGACAAGCCCTGTAGATTCAACCACAATAAAAGAGACTACCTGTCTCCCCAACCGTCCTGGTTCATAGGGATCCTTAGCACTTTTTGGGAGGTACACAACTCTGTAAAATTTACTTCTGTTTAGAAGTTTATTCTGTGTCTTGATATCTAAAAAACAAACAAGGAAACAACTTTAATCTCAGAGTACAAATGGATTTTGTAGTGCTGAAAATGAAAAGAAACATTTCTTTATTTGTAACCTAAGAATATAGGAAAGTCTCTGCATATACATAAAACCAAGATTAAACAGGAAAAACTGTAATGCAGAGAGTAAAATGAAGTAAAATCCCACTTGCAGAGATTGAAACCATTCCAGCAGCTATAAGGATGAATGTAGTTTGTCAGTGTCTGTCACGCTGCTGGCCAGAGAGGCATCTGAGACAACTGGTTTAGGACAGGGCATGGCACACCTCAGTGATGGCTGAAAGGAGAGGGATGAAATGGCCTGAAAGATTTGAGAGTCGTCCAATGCTTGAAGTAAAGCATTCAGTGAGGCTTCCATTACTACGTCATTTTTGAAAGTGAGGCTTGGACTTGTTCCGTGCTGAATAAAAGTCCTAAAAATACCTCAGTGATTTATAAATATCCTCCTTGCTATTCCAGAGTTGTTACTGCCCAACTCACTTCAAAAGTGGTATTTAAGCTTCCAAGAATTATCAAGAAGAAACTCAATTAATATCTAGTCTACCCAAGACAGGATTTACTCATAGTATCCCTGGCAGATTTTTGCCTAACCTGGTCTAAAAATCCTCCTATGACATACATCCCACAGCTTCCTCAGGCAAACTGTAACTGAGCTTGGCTATCTACATCAATAGTAAGTTTTTCCAAATGTCTGATGTAAATCTCCTGTTCTGTGGTTTAAGCCTATTACTTGTCCTGTCCCTTGTGGACATTTTATAGCCTTTCAGTCATGGGAATAGCATTACGATGCATTCTCTCATTCAGGTTTTTTTTTCTTTTTTGGCCTTAGTTGAAGCTAAGAAACTGTCCCCTTAGGCACTGTGAAAATTTTTACCCAAAGTCAGCTTATAAAGCAGAGCTGCTTTGTTAATGCCTTTATAAAATAGCAATTTCATGATAAAAGTGTAGTATAATGGCATATGGCAGGAAAGCCTGATACAACTGCATCCACTTCAGAGACTTCATGGTTTAAATGGAGATTTGAGGTTTTATCATTTGCCCAGCTTTTTACGTATTGGGATGTCAGTATGGAATATCAAAAGTGTCAGTAAGTAGCTACCTTTTTCAAATTACTCATCTGGTGTATTGCTTCTGCAGCTGAGGCTTACAGCTCTGCCCAGTGTTGTGTGTTGCTGGATGAACTGAGCAGTGCACTCACATCACCTTGGCAGCTTCCACAGCACTGCAGGTGTTCTGAAACAAGGTCTACCTTATTGTCTTAGACAGCACCAAGCAGGATGGAGCCAACTCAGTCATGTCCAGGCTCCACTAGATAAAGTAACAGATGTAGATATTGAATTATACCCCCTGAAGCAGTTTCTACTCTGTTTAAGCCATTTCTTTCCTACCTTTTTTGATTGAAAAGGTTTAGAAAGTTTGTATTCATTTTCTAGCACTTCAATTAGGAGTCATAACAATTTGTGCAGACTTTGCTTCTGTGTATTTTTAGAAGTACTCTCAATGCTTATAGATTTAGTCAGCTACATGGAGAAATACCCCTTCAAGGGCAGCCCCAGATTATACCTGCCAACCTTTGGGTGTCCATGTCTGCAGAGGGAGGTAGGAGGACTGTTAGTGAGAGCATTGCACGCTATGGCCACCAAAAGCAGCAAAATGAGTTTCATTTCCGAGTTTCTTCTTTAAATGTATTCATAATGTTTGCATGTGTCAGCTCTGCTGAGGTGGCATCTCAGGTTTTAAATTAACATTGTTGTAATGCATTTCTTTTTAATTAAAAAAGAGAGCTCCCTCGTAGGACATTTCATAAAATAAAACTAATTAGTAATAAACAGATTAAATCTTTGTCAGTTAATCAACACTATAAACTTCTGAGTATTTGGAGAGCAGTGTGAGATAACACTGTCGTCATAATAAGAGTGTTTGAAATCATCAGGGATCCCACTGTGCTGTTTGGGTGGTGAGAAAATAATGATTGAAGATGGGCCCCCCTATAGCGCTCACATGTGAATTTCCCTAAAGATTAAAGCTGCAAAAATCTGAATTTGATGTTGGCCCTATCTCTAAAGCAATTTTTTTTTAAAGAGTAGGCAATGGTGGTGGATAGTACTAAGCAAATTCTTGATGATGCTTAAACCAAAACCTGCCACAAAGTTTTTGAGCTGGTGGTCAGTGACTGATCATGGGCTGGAAGCTTTGCAGCTTTCTCAGAGCAACTGTTCCCAGCAGATCTGAGGCTTTAACCCGTGGTGGAGATTGCCCTGCAAATCTCTCATGTTCTTTCACCCTGAATCCTCAACACAGTCATTTCCATCAGAACTGTGGCAGTCCTCTCATTGCACATGTGCCGGGGTTCTGCCCAGGTCCATCTGTCTCCTGGGGATAAAGAACACAATGGAAGAGACCACGTAGCTTTGGGCAGGGACCTCTCTGGAGAAGGCTGGGCATACTAGAGCAGGACAAGGTGTAACCTGTCTGGCTGGTGGTGGATCAACACCTCCTAACCCACTTGGAATAATGCACATTTAGAAGCTCATGCTCTAAAGGCACTGACATTTTCTACATTGCTACTAGGAATGTGTCAGAACTCCTCTGTGTCACCCTGTGGGGTTCTTTGGAGCCATTGGGATTCTTTGGGTTCTTCCTTTGAAATATATGAAAAATTGAAGTGGGCTGGAATAAAAATAGGGGGAGTGAGAAAAATGAATCATGTTTGTCCACATACAGCAAACTTAGTGGAGTGGGTTAGCAAGAATTTATGATCAGGGGGACAGCAAGTGGGAGTCATTCAGAATTATTACCTTTAAATTTCTCATCTTTGTCTTTGTTTGGTCATTGCAGCCATAATGGCATGTGTTTTGTCATAGAAGTGCCCATGTAAATCAGTTTTGTTGTGGCATGAATTAAACGAGTAGTAATGGTATAAAATATATTCAGTTTGGAACACTGTTATTGCTTAAAATACACAGTGAATGTGAGGTTATACTGCTGCCTCCAAAGATCTAAATTCGAATACAGTGTTGGAGTACTAGTGAATTGGCCATTCTTATTTTATTTTTCATATACTGGTGTTGTATTACAAACTGCAGCCTGCTTGATAGATGTCTATTCTGGAAAAACAAGAGTTCCAGTTCCTGCTCCTTCATTAGAATTGAGTCCATAGGCAGCTGTAAAACAAACAAAACCTCCTGTGGATGGTTCTGTTAAAAAGGCGGGAGCTGAACTGCACTGGGTAATTTCAGAGACGTTGGGGACTGTTTCTTTTCAGAAGTCTTTAGCTACCATGACACTATCACTTTTGAAAGTCAGATGCTAGGTGTTCTCTCTTTTCCACTTCTTCCAACTGGACATCTGTGTGCAAAAGTAGAAAATATTTAAAACATCCCTTTCTTTTCTTCATATTGTACTATGTCTTCATATAGTATGTCTTCAAGCAATTTTTGCAAGGGCAAATTGTTTACAACAACTTCCTTCATGTTCATAATTACAGTCAGCTCTTTGAATTAAAACCTTTTATTAAACATCTTTCTGAAATGCTAGGCACAGATTTACTGGGAAGGGAGTGAGAGAATAAAAGAGCTGTTGCATTCTTACTAACAACCACATAATGCATTTTTGTGCTGTGTGTTTGGGACTGCTTCTGCCTTTCAATCATGTTTGTGCATTTGGAGAAAGAAGCACAGATACTTTTTGTTTTGTTTTGTTTTGTTTTTTTTAAATACTGGAGTGGAAGATCACTTCGTATTAGGAGGCCAAATGTCCTGGTTTGGCAAAATGGGCTGCTTCCAAGGATCTATGTGATCCTTCTGATCACAGAGCTTTCCTACAATACTGTATCTGTTATTTGCAGGGTGGGTGATCTTCAGATATTAATGGGTCTTTAACTTCCTTCTAAGAAAGGATAATGTGTCTCATGATTATCATAATTTATCTATTCATCTTGTCTCCCTTACTTTTTCCTGTTCTTTTTTTCTTTTCAGGATGGAGTTGGTGTAGATGAGAAGCTGTCTTTACGGCGGGTGGCCGTCGTAGAAGATTTCTTTGACATTATCTATTCCATGCATGTTGAAACTGGGCCCAATGGAGAACAAATCAGAAAACATGCTGGACAAAAGAGAACGTACAAAGCAGTAAGTAAAAAAAAAAACCTAAAAGTGAACATGAGTCTCTAAAAATGTGAATTATTTGGGTTTGGTCACATGGCATGAGATTTGTGGGGTTTTTTTTTTCCAACTAGATTAGTACTGACACCCTCACTCTCAAACTGAAATCTCTCTGGTTTCAGAGATCTTTCATTACTGCATGAAAACATATTGTTTAGAAATCACATTTGCTGTGTAATAAGGGCCATATCCACTGACTTCACTAGAGATTCTGTCATTGTTACAAGGAGAGAATTTACTATTTCTGTATGGTTTCTAATGGTTTTCTAATAGCTCTGTATTAATTAATTGCTATTAAATTGATGAAGTGTTAAAGAAGACTTAGAAGGTATGGTCACAATTTGACTAAATGGATTGCTGTATTTCAGCATATAAATGAAGATGCCTTATAGTTTATTGCCACAGACTAGGTAATACCTAATGGTTTAATGGTATGAAAACTTGTAAATGTCCTGAGTTCAAAGGGCTGGAAAACTACTAGGTACAACAAAGAAAGTGTTGAGGGGGTAACCTCCCATACCTGCCTAAACTGGCTGAGTAGAGGGAAAATATTGTTTTTAAAATTTTAATTGCTTCAGTAGAGTCTTAAAATAGCTATAAATTGATTTTGTGATTAATGACACAAATATAACACTTTACTGTCCTATGGAGAACTAATGAAACATTTGCTGCACTTTCCCAAGGTGCTTAAATGCATGGTCTTGCCTGGATTTGCGTGACCAAGTTTCCATGTGCAGGGCTGTGATAGTGCCAGGCACACTTGGAGGTTAATCCTGACCCACTTGCCCAGCTGTTTCCAGTTGCTGAAGCACCAGGGGCTCCCCCAGGGTGGCAGTGCAGGAGTGCCCAGCCAGGGCCCATCACACACCCCTGGCCAGACTGCAGGGCATCCAAGGCACCTCTCCCCCTGGTCTCAGTGGGATGAGGCTGGCAGGAAGCTGTGGACAGGGCCCTGAGGTGACCTGTCACCCTGAACATGGTTCTTCATCTTAAAACAGCCTGCAGTTATGTGAGCTGGTTTTCATCAGAGGTCATCTGAATATGGGGAAGCTCTAGGTTTCTGATTCAATTTTGGCTGTAAGAAACAGCTGTTATTCCATTACTGTTTCTTCCACCATATAGCAATCTTTTCTCTGTATCTGTAAATCCCTTCACAGATATTTTATTTATAGGCTATTTCAGATGGTTGTTGTGGAATAAGCTCTTGGCAAAATTTCTTATAATTTGTTCCCAGAGGTATTGACCTGGAGATAGACATATGAAGACATCTTTCATCCGGGTGTGCTTTTGTAGGGCTTGGAGTGTTATTTCAGGGTGAACTAACGCAAACTCTCTAAATTAATTTTCATCTGGCACCTCAGCCATTTTGATACTTCATCTTCTCTTTCAGAAAGCATTAGAAAAGTGATATTTTCCATTGACCTTTCTCTTTCTATTTTTTTTTACCTCAGGAGGCTGTTCAAAGGTATAGGTCACAAACATCTTAGAATAATATACAGCTATAAGGAATGCTGCCAACTATAAATACAATACTTCAAGTCATCATCCCACAAATGTGTGCCAAGTATAATATTTACTACTGTAAGAATCCCATGATTGCAGGTCAGATAAGAAATTTGTTTATTGTGCATAGCATGAAAGGCTAGCATGTCTTCAGTGGGAAGAACTTGTGCAGATTCAGTACCCTACACAGTAGCTTCATCTATTGTCAGCTTTTATTGAAATTGAGACATGAGCCTGTTGCATTGTTAAGGATGCCCAAATTTAAGTTTTTGTCAGTCTGCAATATTTGTGCATTCATTTAATTGCATATTAATTTATCAAGGGCATTGAGTTTTCTTTCCCAGTGATACGATTCACATATATAATTTTGAAAGGCTTCCATAGATTAAAAAAATGGAAAAAAGACTCCAGAAGAAACAAATTTCAGTTCTTGCTCTCTATTCTGACATAAGAATTAGGTTAAGTAAACAGGCATCAAACTCTACCAGACAATTCGGGGAAACACATGCTCCTTTACTGGACCTGTCCATGACAATGCCTTTAGTAAAATTAAGAGCTGTGGTGTCAGTCTGTTCCAGGAAGCCACGCAGTATCTACCTCCTCTGTGGCACTGTAAGGAGGAAAAAGGTAATATCTCAGGTAACTGTCTCCCAAAACATTATACTCTAAAAGCTTTATAAATCAAACTGAAGTACTTTGGTGGGGTTTAATTTCATTAAGTGAATCTGGAATAAGATTAATTTAGTCTTGTTTCTTTATTCATATGTCAGAAGTGAATCATCCCTGAGATCTCTGCATGTATTTATCATGCATAAGTATTCACCAAATAGTTTGAGTGAAGAACTTTTATGGGAGATGTGGTTCACAAACTATATGCTGCAATTGCTATTTGTAATTAACCCCTGGCATGTTACGGTCATATTGGTTCTGTTCTCTCACTGAATAACCAAAACATTTTAACAGAGAAATCATGAGGAGAAAACACCACAGTTTTGGTACAAAATTTTTGAACTTCTGAAGTTCATAAATACTGTCATGGATTTTCAGTACCTAAGTATTTCTGAAAAATTAATGGCACAGCCCTTGAGTATTGCAACATATTGATTTTAAGTAATTAATTTGGTTATATGTGTGTGAGTTTCATTTTCAATAGTGAACCTGCTCCACTCAAAGTTTTGAGTAAGATCAAGAATGATTGGAAGGGTAATGAAATTGTCAAAGGTGACTTAATTGACTACTGTCTGCATTTACATGGAGTAACAAATTTGGTATAGCTAGAGTCTTTTTAATTTTTGATAGAGTCACCCTGGGTGCTGGAGTGCTAAAATACATCAGAATGTCTCTCTAAAAATGTGTTCAGAACACTTGACAAACTCAGTTAGGGAATCTGCCCTGCCTTGTTTATGTTAACTGTGTGGAAATGCATGATATTTTTACAACTGATTGATTTGTGTGGAACTTCCTACACCGGCACTGTGCAGGAAGATAAATAGGATGTGGTACTTGAGACCTCTTAAAGAGCAGAGTACTGGAAAGAGCCTTTCCATTTTAATTGGGGCAGCAATATACCAAGCTCAAACTTTACAATTTTTGGCACAAACCCTCTAGATAAATTAGGAAAGCATCTGTCCTTCAATATTTAAGTTTAGAATAAGGTCCCATTCTCTTCTCCTCTTCACACTAAAAGACCAGAAGGGAATTGTATAAACTCTGTGTGTATGATGTGGGAGAGTAACCTTGAAAATATGCAAAATAGGAGGAGTGTCCTATTTAACTGGCAGGTTTTGTGTTCATTTTGGGTACCTGACTTGTATACAAGGTAAGATTGACGTGCTGTGTTCCTTGCCAGCATAACTTTAGGTAGATGTATACCAGCAAATAACCCAGACGTGGCTTATATATGTAAAATGAAACCAAGAACTTTAAATCATATCCAAAGAATGCCAGACTGAAGGAATAATTAATGTAGTGCTTTTAATCTCAGCTATTTTCCCAGTTCCCAGGGAAGTTTACAAACAGAGAAAACATTGAAGGTCTTGATCTGGGAGATAATTCCCTCACAAAGGCAGGATATGTGACACAAGGCCTGGCCAAGTCAGCTGCTCAGCAGGGGCACAGGTGACTAGGAAGATGCGGAAGGTGAAAAGAGCATGTTCCTCAGGGGAAGGGAAAGCAGCAGTGCCCAAAGAGGTCCATGCTTGTCCTGCATCCCCTTGGGTCCTCTGCTGGGGCTCACAGCAGGTGGAGTGAAATGCTGATGCAAGCAATGTTGTCAGGAGAAAGTACCGGGATCTCGCAGGGGTATCTCCGCTAGCAGCTGCTGCCACAGCTCAGTGTCTAAGAGGAACTGCTTTGCTTTGGGGTAATACTTTTCACTCTGTGCTCTCAGGGAGTTATTTTTGTATAGACATCCCACTCTGAAAGGAGAACTGTGGCATCGAACTGGGGATGGGGACGCATGGGAGAGAAGTGTTCAGGAAAAGAATCCATCTGGTGTATTTGGGAAAGGCATGCAACAAGTGCATAGCAGGCTTTCTGTGCCTTTGTAGAACTACATTTCTTGATTTAAACTATTCATCTGTGTCTACAACTTAAATGCAGGTGCTGAGGGGTATATCAGTGGTGGGAGTAATTGGGAAAAGTTGTGGCTACAGTAGCATCATAAGGCATTATGCTGCCTTGCATTACAGTAGCAGCATAAGGCTTAAGGTGTCAGGACAACTCTGTGATTCAGTGCAAACCAGGAAAAAAAAAAACCTTATTACACTTTTCAAGAAGTGCAAATGGTCTGTGATGAGGCTAGTGAGCTAAAACATCTGTGTTACCTCTCATGCCCAGCTATTGGTACTGTCAGGCCAGACAAAGTGATTAAGCCCTATATTTCAGAATAGATTTAATTTTCCTTACTTTGTTTTGATAGCCTTATAAAAGGTATTAGATTTTCATTCATTTAAAAAATTGAGGAGGTGCCTCACCTTTCTATGTTATATCTGGACACATTTTCCCACAAGGCAACAAGAATAAGGAATGTTGTGGGTTATGCTCCTTATATATAAGTTCATCATCTAGCTGAGAGCTGTGTGTAAGTCTCATAGCTACCTTAAGCACCTTTAATTCTATGTACGTATTCTACTTGAATAGTTTAACTATGAAGGATGATCTAATATCTGTCTGTTGAGCCTGTGAGTGTCTGTGCAAAACCTTGAAACATTACAGTAGTGAACTTGAATTGTGGGTGAGGGTTGTCATGTCTGAGCAGGTGAAATGGGTTGGTTAATAAGACTCTCAACCCATAAATGAAAAAAGAGCCACTAGGCTGATGAACTGGAAGAAGCAGGCTTGTAAAACACAGGGGAGATACTAATGTGTCAAGGGAAAGTAGCTTGAGACAAGACTATCATCAGATAGGTAGTACATAAATGTATAACATCTGAGGCATTAACAGGAGTTTTTTAGATGTGAGGCAATATCTGGGGTCTTGTGCCTCATCCAGCTGTTTCAGTGATAAATGTTTCTTGATTTTGGATCAAGATTTTGAGTAGCTTCCCATCTCTCCTGTCATCTTAAGAAAAGCCTTTCTGAGACTGTAAAACAAGAGGTTACTCTTTTTCCCTCCCAAAACAAGAATGTGCTTGTGAGTTCCCTGTGAGCATCACACTGAGTGTGTTGTCCCCAGGGAATAATTTTTTGACAAGTCGCACTTTGAGATAGCATCATCTCCTTCTTGATCAAAAAGGGCTGAAGTAGGTTTGGGGCTTGGCAGGTTTCTGTACAGGACAGAACTTGTCCTTGGGGAAGTGGAAGAACTTGAGCTTTATGTGCAGGGCCCTAGCATGCTTAAATTCTTGCATCCACACCATTCTTGTGTGCATGGTAAAACAGCCAAGCCCCGTGCACTTTTACCCTATGAGCTTGTTCCTGCTTCTTTTCAAAGGGTGAGTGTTCAGTGTCCTGGCAATTGTCCCACTAGCAGGTGTTTCCCATCTCATCCCTCACAGAAAGCAGCTTCTGCTGTACAGGGAGAGAAGGGAAGAGAGCTGTGAAGTGCAAGTTTAGCACTGAGGGAACAGCATTTCCCACAGTGTAGCAGGGTAGCGAGCTCTTGATAAAACTCCCAGCAGTGCTAGATCTGATTCCTATGTCAGCCCTCTATTCTGACCTCTTGCTGAGGAAAGGAGAGGGCTTCCCTTGGCTGACTTGCCCTCCTGTCATCAAGAAACCAATTTCTCCCACCTGGTTTGATGGCTGTGGGCCCAGGACAGATTACCATCTTCACTCTGTCTCTCTCTTTCTCTCTTTCCCTCCTCCTGGAGTCTTCTTTTAATCATCTTTCCTCCCTTTACCCTCCTTAATTAAAAAAATACAAACACACATGCAAAATCTCTATTCTGACACATTGTGTCTTCCAGACTACACATACATCCTCCATGTTAATTCTTTAGAGGTTAATAGGTTCACTTGCAAAATTTCACTCCCTTTCCTCACACTTGTCTTTCCTACTCTGCCATATGTGTCCTAAAATCTGCCTTTCAGTTTAGGACTTGTTAATTTTCCAAGCAAAAATTTAGCTCTGAAAGCTACATGATCACAACATCCTGCACTTAAATCATCTGATTATGGGAGAGCATAAAGGAAACTCTGCTTGTTTTCTTTGCCTGTAGTGATGCAGTAGGAATGCAATAGGCTTCTCACAGACAATTAGGACATTCATTGCTTAGCTCCAATGTAAATCAGATTACATGCTCAGGTAGTGGATTACTTGCCTGTACTAGTTGTGCTTTTCATGGGATCCAATAAACAAGCCTAGACAGGCCTTCCTTGCTGCACAATGTTTTGGATACAGTCATATATGTCAAAATATACCAAAGACTTTTTGTTAATAGTGAAGTAAGATCATAAAGGCTTTGAATCTGAAGCCACTGAAGTCAACTCATCTTCCTCTCAATTCAGAGTTAAAACCAAATATATGTAGATGTGCATGGACTGTATTGTTAGGAAATGCTTGCTTCTTATCTAATTTCTTAGGCTAAAACAAACCCTGTGTAATTCTTCCGGTTTTAGCTTAATGCTCTGGAAGTTCTGTTTCTTCTCCATATATATCTTTATAATGTAAAAAAGCATATAATAGCTATAACTAGTACAGAATACCTAAACACAAACTTGCTAGAATCTGCTGTTTTTCTGATTTCTCCATGGTACAGAATACATCCAGTTATGAGATAACACATCTCTACAAGCAGCAGAAGATATACTTATGTGCAATAAAAACACTAGTAAAAGTAAGGAATCCCATAAGGATATTTCTAGAGCTTATATATTTGAGAAAGTATACTTAGAATTTTTTTTTTAAATCAGTCCAAGTAATTTTATCAATATGGTAAATCAGCACTCATTGGTCTTTGATTGGAATGGGCATGTGCATGAGAAGTTTCTTGTAAGTAATACCAAAAATATGCCAACCTGATTTGTCAGAATATGGATGTAAATAATGCAATATTCCCCACTTCTTTTTTCTGGCTTTTTTTTTCCTTAAAATGTAGAAGCATATGCATCTTTTTTT